>JBCAUF010000046.1:8897732-8909849 GCA_038406115.1 Haemulon aurolineatum | reverse complement strand
GCTCCGCAATGCTCTGTCATCTCTCACATGCATCATTCGCGCGACCACCGACGGGGCGCTTTTGTGGAGGCCTTTAGAAATGTGACTGTCTGAGTCAACAGATTCGGATGTGCTGGGTCAAAGGGTTTGATCAGACACAATGCTCAGCTCAATGGAGGCGAAGGAGACAGGCATATGTTTGTGAATATGTGAATGAACCTTACAGGCAAAGCACTCCCTTTGCCATTAGTGGGCAAACCTATCATTACTGATTCGACATCTGTGACAATGTGACTCAACTATTAAAAAAATCCATTAATCTCAGCCAACCACATCAATTATATATTATATATACATGTAAAATGTACAGCAACGGCACAGGCATGTAATTGCAGTGGGAGACAGCGCGGCCTTGTCCCTCCTAATACATTACGTATGGTAATTCACCTCCATCAGTCAATGCAATTGGCCACATATGTCATCACATTCCTTTAAAAGCTGAAAGAAAGCATATTTGTTCCCCTCAATTCACAGATTACTTTAACATCTCATGCTTCACGCTGGTGCAGGCCTTCATGTCCACCTGCAACAGTGAATATAAGAGCAAACTTTTGTGTCTGGTCTCTAACCCCAACCATGCACAGACCTCGGATCAAGTAGATCACTCTGTTAAAATACAAAGTAAAATACTTATCACTTGATTTGCAGCATTACTGAGGCACATCTTAAACAACAACCAGTACGTTACTGCTCTTATGTAGCTCATTTGGATGGGTAGCAGGCTGAAGGATGATCTGGGCTTCATTCGTTTGCATGCATAAAACTGGGTCATTATTGATTTGTCCCTTAACTGTATCTCTGTCAGCTGAGCAGGTTTTCACTGTGTTGTTGGTCACAAATGCACATATGTACAAGCGCATCTCTACTCATCGCTCCATTACTGTACTGGTTATACTGTCCTGGCCAAGTCAATACTGAAAACACATTTTTCACAAAATGAGCTTGTTTTCGGACTTTGTGCCTAGTGTGCGCTTTCGTGTGGACACAGGAGGCTAATTGACAGGTGAGTTGATCGGTTACTTTGAGCCGCCTGCTGACTAAAGATTTTGCCCTTCAGCGCGATGGATGGTAATTAACAAATAATGAGAACTAATTAAGCACAAAGCAGCAATGTAAACATAGTCCCAGGGATACATTTGCCACAGTGAACTTAATATATCACCTCTGAAAATCAGCATATATCATGTTTATAAGTTCACAAGGAAGAAATGAGGCTATAGAGGAAAAAAGACACAGTGCAATAGCAGCATATAAAAAAAAAGTGAAGTGAAGACTGTCAACACCAAAGATAGTGGCACCTTTATAGGAGCTGGCATTACCAGGAGCTCAATGTCAACTATAACATCAGTAATATGTAATAATGTTTTTTCTGCTTCAGCCAAGAGGGCCAAAGGGCTTTTTGTGTGGACACATGGACACTTAGGAGAACAAACACTTGTAAAGACGATAGATATACGTTTTCTGAGGCGTCTGTTGTTTTACTTTGAAAATCTTCCTCTTTGCTGCAGGGTTCTCGATTGCACGTGACCTCCCCAATCAACATGTCACCATAATTTTTCATCAGTGACAATTTCATCAGACTGCAGCTCTCCTGCCACATACAGCTGATTGCCCACTTTTGCATGTTCATCAGCATATAAATGCTACATGTTTAGCCTCATCACGCGCGCCCTACAGAGCATCACACACGTTTCCACTTGTCGAGGAGGGCATAATAGTCCTGCATTATTCTTTGGAGCCAAGGATGATTGAATACATCCCAGAACTTGATTTGTCCATGTCATTATGTTTGTGTCTTTTTCTTTGAAAGTAATGCTTTACATGACCTAGTTTGAAATATGTGAATTGAATTAAACTAAGACCCAGGACATAATGTGAAACAAATGTATCCGCTCATCTCCACTCTCATAATGAAGATGGCCACTGTGAAATGGTCATTCTCTAAGAACACAGCGGTGTCGTTTCCACTGTGTGATGTTGTTTTTCCACTATTATCCCTCCGCCGGTGTTGCTGAGCCCAAGAGGGCACTGTTTGATGTCGGAATTGGTATCTTGCCACAGAGGTGGAAAATGGGAAATGAGATTTGTGGCCTCTCTAAGGGATCCGCCTGATTGTGGCAGCAAGTTAGCCTCAACTTTGCTCTGCATTCTTGACACTGCCCGGTATTTTTAATATCAATATTCCCTCATCTAATTCAAGGCAGCAGAGGCTTTAAAGGACAGCCAATATTGCCAGAAAACCAGGGAGAACAGAGACCCTCGACAGCAATGCAAACGTTCCCACACTGAGCTTTGACAACATTTATAACATAAATAGTTTGGTCTTTTAATGTACGATTTAGTTCAGATTTCCTGCCAGGGCTGCAAAGAAATGTCATAAATGTCACCAGAGAAGCTGTCTGGACTGTTTATGCTGGCATATTTACCAGCATAGCCAAAAAGGGATTAAAGTCATCTCTGAAAGTTGTGATGTTTTGGCTATAGACTTCTACTTGGAGCACTTTTTATGCAGGAGAATCTTCACTGTCTGAACAAAACAAAACATCTCAAGAAATCACGGGCATTCTCACCAACGAATGACTTAAAAACAAGTAATAAAAAGTAGGAAGATACCCAGCAGAGAGAAAATACATCTGATTGCAAAGTAATGAAAAATGACTGATGAAAAAACATCAGTGATGAATGATGATGACTCCCCTGGTATTCTTGAGAGGCAGACGACTCAAACAACAGAGCCAATAATATCTCCCAAAGCAATACATTGTCATGGATTGGTAAACCCACTCTTTGAAGCACTTCCCTTTCCCATCACTTGAAATGCATTTGTGTGTGCAGCACATATGACAAATGTTGCTGGAAGGAACAATGAGCCTCTATGTGACTGTTAGTTTGCCGATTTGGAAGGTATTGAGATTCCAAACAAAGGTAAATTCAAAACTGAAGTAAGCATTCGAGTCCGGCGAAAGTTAGGAAACTCCTTTCAAATGGCTGAATGCGAAAAAGCCTGTTTTGTAGGTTTGACCACAATCATTGTGAATAACAAAAATTGTATTCAGAGTCTTCGCTGAGATTTCGGAATGCCGGGACATTGCTTAAAATACCAGGTCAGCAAGAAAATCACAGGTAAATGGTAGAAATTATTACCCTGTGTACCCTTGTAAGAATCCATCACAATTTAAAGACCGACCTCTTGGTTCAACCTACCATACAACACTTGACTCCACTTTTTTCCTTGCCCCATGGTGCCTATTTGCAGCCATGTTTCCAAAACTAGCAGTTACAGTTATATTGGCGAGTGTGTGTTATCACCATCCATTAGAAAATATTGTCCAAAACTTGTAATAAACTGGAAAACACTCTTTGATGACACCAACAAATACACATGTTTGAAGTTAGGAATTTGAAGTAAACTAAAACTAATAAAATGTAAACTGCATTTTTTTAATGATTTCAAGTTTTTTTGTGTGTATTTTTAGCACTGCACAGTTATTAAAAAAAGTTAATAAGATATGATAAGAGAAGAAAACCCCCCCAAAAACTTAATCATGAGTAAAATACACCACAAAGGCAGAGGGTAGCATAAGATATTGAAGTTAAACACACATGTACTGAATAGATTTTTATCCTTAGAAATATACCCGTAGGTCTGTCATATGCTCTATACTATATGATCTTCTCATCTGTAATTATTCCTAAAGAAAGGTTATTGATATGAGATGAGCAGAGCTGAGATGGGAAGGCGCTTCTGTCTTTTTCCATCCCCTCAAATGAGGTCTGTCTACCCACTCTTATAGCAGTCTGGATCAGTTTAGTTTCACAGCTAATCCGTCACACAGAATGTATAACTAGGGGGAGAATTCAAAGTCATTGCTAGTGATCTCCTTTATAAAACTGTGAACTTGTTCCCCAAAGTATTGAATTTTAAGGCATTGCCCAGGGAGCATGGAGTAATGTTCTCCCTGAATTCTGACATTACCAGCAGTCTGCTGGGTCTTTAAGACCTAATCGATGTAATCTAGATGGCGCCCAATAGAGGCGATTGAGGATTTTAAATTGAAAAAAAGAGTCTTTCTATAAATCCCTTGACAGCTTTCTTTGATTTTGACTATTACTTTCTTACTCATTAAATGAAAGGTTTAAATCTTTCTCCCAGATAGTCCTTAATACTGTTGGAAGTGTAGTAGCCTGGCAGAATACTTTGAAATAGTCTTAAGAGGCCTCATGACCCAGTCCAAATATTTTGATGATATCAGAGAGCAGTTTAGATTGCTCTCAGACGGCTCAAAACAGTATAGCAAGTGTCTCAGTTGGATAGAGGGAGACTAAACTCCTGGATTAACTCTGCAAAGATTCTAGTAAATTGTTTTCAAACACATATCCAAGTGTCTGAATCCCCTTATTTATCCACACTTTCCACAGAAACGGGGGAATATATGCATTTTAATGTCAGATGGACTTCAAGTTGCCTTAAAAGTCTGTATTGGTTTCCCAGAGCTCCACTTTATCCTCCATTTTATTATTTTCATTTCTTCACTTATTTAAGGGCATAAAGCAAACCAAACTGACAGCGGCATAAATTCCCCCCTGCTTCTCCCTCCCAGAAAAAAAAGTATCAAAGTGGAGCGCAGTCATGTGAAGTTTCCATTCTTCAACAGCAGCTTTGTGACTAAGCTCCAGCCTTGCTAATGCATAGCCTACGATTAATGACTGTTTCCTAATTAACACCCATCCGGGCAACACAATTAAAAATAACTTCAAAGAAAAACGTAAGCTCTAAAAATACCAAGCAGAGCAGGAACTGAAATAAACTACCCTCTCTTTCCATGAGATAACACATACCCACACACAAACACACAGCACTATATGGCTCAATAACCACAGCCATGAGCGATGTTTAATAAGATAAGCGTTGCAAGCTTGTGTATTTACAGTCCAATTAATCCCAACGTTTTAGGCCAAGCCAAGGTTAACAAAAAGTGTATAATCTTTGGTGACCATTCAGATATTGTTCTGTCTAATCATCACCATCCATAGGATGCCACCTAACAAGCTGATTTGTCCACAGCAAACAACAAATACAACTTGTGTGCCATCCACCTCATTATGATTCATCCTCGCTACAAGTGAGCTGAAAGTTATTGCTGGGAAAATTATAAACAAGCCTTCCTCTCTCTGCGTCACATCTGTCCTGGCCGTTGCCTGATTGCTTTGTGGGCACTGTTTAATTGCCAATTAGGGGGAGACCAGGACAGCAATCACAATAGGTGTGTGCATCTGTGTGTGTATTTCAATATATGCGTAGGAGGCTGCAGACGAGACAAGGTAAATTGGCCCTTGAAGGTGCTGCTCAACATGTATGTTGTACACTAAGTGGCATTCTTTCATGCCAATGCTCCTGGATGCAAACACACATTTGCTTCAAAGTAAATAAGTTGTAGATGTGGAGGTCATGATGGCAGACACAGACACAGTCACATTCACATTTGATTATCTAAAAAAACCAAACAGTAATGCTAAATTGAAGCTTGCTTGTTTACTTGTCAGCTAGTTTATCACAATATCTGGCAGCAAATACATGCATGCAATGCAATAGCTTGCAAATAGTATGGTAAATCAATGCAAAGTTTTGCATAACCAATTTGCATCACACCATATTTGTTTTATTTTACAAAACTTTTTGCATATCATGTCATAGTGAATTGGGTGGCAAAATTCTGATTTACAACAAACATGGCTTGTTCAATGTCCTATGACACGAATTGGTATAATATCAGCTTGTAGCAACACAGGAAATACTTGTTAGGCTATTAAAAATAACATATGGAAGCACTAATTACATGAAAAAAAAGAAAATTCACTGGTGACTGTGGTTCTCTGTGCCTTGGGTGTGACCTTTTCCATGTCAGTTTCTACGGGCTTTTACTCAACCATCATTTTTCTTTTTTCTTTTTTTTTTTTTTATAATTAAAATAGGGCTGAATTTGTACAGTGTGCTGGTTGACTATCAGAAGCTTCCCATCTTGGGTTCAGGTTTGGGGTTATCAACCTCAACGAGCTGCTGGTCCATTTTGTCAGCAGATGAGAGAAATGATTGGGTCACCTAATGTGAGCAGAGTGCTCACTTGACTCAAGGGGACTTTAGGAGTTAGCTTGACATTCACTCTCAGGTGCCCCAGAAATTTCAATTACCCTTTGCCCTGTTGTATCCAGTCACTGAGCACCGCCTCATGGCCGCTTTTGGGTTCCTGTCATGGCTGAACAGTTAATCGAACTATTATCGAAATCACAGCATGGGCAAGTAAAATATCAAAATCACAGGAGCTGCATTTTCTTTGATAAAGGTAAAATGTGTCATAGCATACCATTATGAATGAACCTTTGTATTGCTGCAGAGATGCCCCGGGCAACAAATCATATTCTCCAGATGCAAGGAAACATGCTTTATTGCTACATGCTTTATTGCTACAGACCTCATGCCATGGCATGCCATTCAGGAAATGAATCTTTGATATATGAATATATGGAACGAATCCTTGAATATATGGAATGCATCCTTGAATATATTGAATGAATCCTTGAATATATGGAATGAATCCTTTAATATATTGAATGAATCATTGAATATATGGAATGAAACTTGACTGATGTATTTGCATTGCCGCCATCTTGTATTTTGATGTGCAACTTTGTGGATGCTGCTGCAAGAAGTTAATGAGAATGAGTTAGTCAGCTTGGAATTTCGAAGCAGCAATATGAAGCATTGAGGAGTCTGGCAAATGCTTGTACGGGCCAAAATCCTCCCGATGCCCGTGCCCTCCCGATACTACGGAAGTATGGCAGTGTATTGCTCACGTTATGACAGTGATAAGTTTCATGTTTTAATGTGAAAACTTCTGTGAAATTATTTTTCTCTCATTTACAACTTTCTTTTTTCTTTTCTTTCCTTATGTCTGTGAGTGTGTGTATTATTTGGAAGTGCCAGTAGCTGCTGTTGTACTTTTTGGTTTTGATAGGAGGGCTGTCTCTTTATTAACCTCGGTGTCTTCAGTCCACTGCTGATGAGATGGAATGTGAATTATTTAACGTGACTCAAGTTTCAAACAGATTGACAAGATGTATTGGCCCAGTACTATACCCATTGAAAATGACTGTTATTTGTGTTAGTGATCTCAGATGTAGCTCTGCATAAGGCAGTTGCACAGACATGCATTTTTCCTTGTATTCATGCTTGTTGTTCCAGCTATGCAACAGTTATGGTAACCTCTGCATTAAAATCTCTTACGTTCACTGCTAGCTGTTGACCCAAGTACCTGTTTGGGTGCAACATGTTTAGCCTGCATTAGCCTACATTTGTATCCTCTCTCTCAGTCCATTTCCATGTTTATTTGTTTTTGGACTAAAATGTTGCCAACTTGCCATTTCAAGAAGGCAGCAGATGTCACCAGTTTGTATGATATGCTGATTTGCATATGAACAGTGTCCAGAGTCCAGACGACACTGTCCATGGGAAGTGCAGCAATCATTAGTCATCGGATTGGATTAGACAAGCAAGTTGGCATCAGTTGTACTTATCTGTCAACAAATACTTTGGGAGTCATGGTAGCATTTTCAAAGACAAAGTTTTCAGTCACTAGTCGCTTTTGAGAATTAAAGCACTGAAGTTAACTCTAAAAGTTTCTTGATTGAACAAAAAAGTTGCCAATTTGGCAGCAGTTGGGGGAGTTTCAAAGGGGTCCTTTGCCAAAGATTAGTTTGATTTCACAATAATTGTACTCCCAGAAAGTTGGGAATATGACAAAATGCATTTGTGTGGCTGTTAATCAGTTTAATGCCACAAACTTACGTTCAGCTACTTTTGGTACCCCTCCAACTGCTGGCTGCTGGCTGAATAACTGATTGCTGATCCCTTTTCTGACAGGGCAAGCTTTGATTTGAAAGAAACATTTTCCATATTAGATAACTATATACATAACAGTTTTCTTTACTTGTACAGAGAACACATACACACCTCTCCTGTACAGCAGCTTCTTGTTGTGAAGGCTATAAAAATGAATTTTCCACAAATCCTCCAATCTTTAGTTCTTACATGTTTGCGCGTACAGTACCAGGAAAAGTAAAAGTTTCAACGATGTGTAAAGCTGTCCTACGCAGACATAAGGTGAAGACGAGCGTGATGACAGTTATTGCTCAGATTTGCTGGTTTGATTGGACTTGACACACTGCACTGACATTTGGCAAGGACAATGGATTATTCAATAACTCCTGTCAGGCCATGATAGATCGCATCTGAATCGCAGCGAAGATGCATTGTGTGCAGGTTTTTTTTTTTATCTTTCTTTTGCTGTTGCTTCAAGCTGTGCTCCAGTTTGGTGGTAAATGGGTGCAGTTTACAACTGCAGCCATCTGCAATAGAGGATATTTTCTGCACCCTGCAATCACTGTAGCCTACTGTGCTTTTATTGACCTGCTGCACTTTGCTGTCACTTCTGACATATACTTAAAATGCAGGGTTTTTGGGTGATCCCTAACCCTCATGTGGCTGCACAATATGTTGATAGCTTTTTAAAATAAGAGTAGAAAGAAAGTTTGTCATGTTAACTTTATACATAGTGATCTGTTTTCTACTACAAGAAAAGGAACGGCAACACTCTATCAGACTTTGAGAACTAAGTGGTAATTTGGTGTTGCTCACTGTTTAAATCTTCTGAGCTTATGTCCTCTCCTTAGTACCCAAATGCTTAAGTTCACACACCACAGATTAATTATAGCACACTTACAAATCCCCCCAATGTGCCGTCGTCACTGAACCTTCTTTGAAATGTAAACAAGTGTTAAACCAACTCTAAGTGCTTTGGAGTGTACTTATGTGTACTCACAGCCATTTTTATTTTCCATAGACATAGGGGAATCAGTTCCATCAGCCCAGGTACTCCACACCTCAAGATTTACGTCCAGTACAAGCTTTTGCTGCCAGTGCGGAAAGTAGCCTGATTTCTTTTTTCTTTTTTTTGCGAGGTGGAGCGAAAAGTGGTTAGATTGGTTAAGTTTTCAATTTATTTGCCACAACCACAACCTTTCCACAACCCCACTGTGGTTACCATGGATGGATTTGTAAAAAGTGAGGATTTTAGCATGTCTTATGTTAGCATTTACACAAAAAACGCATTGGCGCTCTTATCCGACCTTATGGTGGTCTAGCATTGGAATCAGGTGAATAAAGTCGTTTATGTTAATTTATGTTTCCTAACACTGTTTAAACCATACTACTCCATAGAATAATATGCCTCCCGCTTGTATTTGTACATGCTGGTGATGAAGATTTATGCATAATGTAAAAATAGTCCGGTCGTGCAGGCTATCGCGGATCGTTGGCAGCAATTTGATGTTCAAGATGTAATTATGTTTGCCCCATTTCCCCAATCACTTCACTTGATTCTCAAGACCACAGCAGTTCAAAAACTCAAATAAACTCCAGCAGCATTTTATGAATGTTTTTTTTTTTTTTCTATCTACGTACAGTATTCTTCAGCCGTTCAGCTCTATGCCCCCATCCTTGCTGAATAAAGAGCTGTCTGGATGTGCATTTCAAAGGCTTCAGCATTATAAAAGGAAGCGTCAGTCTCAGATGAAAGCTCCACTGTTGATTCAAACATCCAGCAGCATCCCTTTTCCCTATCCGAGTGCTCCACCGGTGATGACACATGTTCTAATCATTGGGTCATGTCTCTCAGTAACATCAAAAGTCCCATGTCGAGATGCAGAAATTCTCAAAGAAGCAGAGGAAGGAGAAGGGAAAGCGACTTCCTGGATCGGTTATGTCATGGAGGAGAAGAAAACGTTTGACATTTCCTTCTCTGCTCTCCCAGTTTTGAAGCCCTCCGGGATACAACGAGGACCGTGTAGCTGCTCTCTACCTCTGATTAGGGGACATCCATTGGGATTTAAGCAAGTGCAGAAATGGGTTTTATTTATATATTTATGGGCAAGGGAAAGTCATGAGGGAGACAAGGCAGCGTGTTAGGAGCGTAGGTCTCGGGCTAGTGTGATGCATTTTTTTTCTTGATATTAATAGATTGCCAAGCACCTAGCAACCTGACCTAGTTAAAGCCACTTGAATGGGCTTGTTACTATATGCTCTGCTGTGCTTTTCATTGTATGGAAAAATATTATTGAATACCCTACAGATTTATCTTCATGCTGACAGAAAAGCAGCATTATTAGATAAGGGAAGGAGTTTTTTTATTTTTTTTATTTTCAAATTCTCTTACTGTTTTTCTTGTGATTGCGACTTTATTCTCCTAATTGTACAGCATTTTTCTCAAAGTACTGTATTATGACTTAATTCTCAAAATATGTTTTTCTTTTTGTTCTTTTCCAACAGGGGCCATAATGCAGAGGGATCAAAAGGAAGGACCGAGGCTTTAAAATGAATTGTAAATGAGTTCAAGATTCTCCGGCCGTCTGACATGTAAGTATGCAATTTACAAGATCTGTTCTGGTTTGTTATGCACAGTATTAAACTATCTACCAAATGGATTGTGTGTGTGAGCTCTGAGCCTGAAAAATACAAAAGCCCAGCTGGCTCATGATGTCTTCTCATTATAAGCTGAGGGCAACAGTCATGGTTGTTGCTATGCTTTGCCACAGCAGCAGAATGCCGAAACTAAAGGTCATCCTGTTTAAAGATATTTTTGTCAGTGCATACAATATCAACCCAGCTACTGTAGATATAGAGCTAGCTGCTATTACAGTGCAAAGGTAAGAATGCGAATGCTGCATTATTATAAATGCATTTTTGAGGACTTTGTGCTCAGGAGAAGATTCACTGACCTCTTTAACCAGATCCAGATGGTGACGATAGTAATTTGAATAGCAAAAGTGGATATACCTTTATGATAAATGATATTTTCCATTTATAGCTTCACAGCTGGCTTGGCTGGACAGTGTTACATCCCCATAGAGCGACTGCAAGCTAATAAATTGCCATAAGAAATCATCATGTGCTTATGCTGCTTTTACAAGCTAAACAAAATTCTTCTTTCAGACCTGCGTTTTTATGCAGGTGACTTTATCTATTTGACGTACTCTCGCTCTCTTTGTTGTGGGGACATAATGGGAGTGATGTATGAATGAGTTGAATCGTAACTGGCTCCGGCACTACAAAATGAAAGAGGGAACGGCAGATTGATCTCGCTCCCTCTGCCACACACACACACACACACACACACACACACACCAACACACCGACGCCCACCTGTTATAGCCACTGCCAGCATGCACTGCAGGAACATGAACACATACAGTAAACACACACACACACATACACACACACACACAGACGCTCGCACACCATCTTGGCCACAGTGCACCTGATCACAGCCCACACATGGAGAAAACATACACATAGCTCAACTTGCCAAAAGAATCACAGCGTGTTGGGTGAGAGCGGCGGATGACTAAGGCAGGGGGAAAAAAAGGAAGTCAAAGCCTTTTAGCGAGCAGAAAGGGAAGAGAGGAAAAACACTCGGCTGGTTCTTTGTTGTCTGCAGAGCCGAGTAAACTACACTGTGGTCGCTCCGTTGTATTATACTTTTACACATTACAGCAACTCTGCTTCCCAGTAGAGTTTCCTCTCTTCTCTTTTACATCCGACTATTCCCATCCTGCAATTGCGTGTTTCTGTTCCAGGTAGAAAAAATGAGTAGGTAAATATAGACGAGGTGCATGTTTGAGAGACTTTTATCTGACATCCCCCTGTCCCCCAGCTAACCCTCGCCTCCACTCGCCTGAGTGCGCCGGTGAAAACTCTCTGCTACCCGTTCACCTTTTCACCTCTCATGAGGTTCAAGTGTCGTGGCGCCGCGCGCTCGATGCTGGGTACAGCTCTGCCGCTAACCTCCTGACCTTATCCGGCGACTCGACTTGCGTGCGCACGTAGATACACACATGCATACATGCCTTGTCACATGTGTCCTGCCTGCCTATGGGCAATTGCTGCAGTCACAATGGCATAAGGCTGAAACTCCTTAAGGAAAGAGATGTCCAATGTGGACTCATGCACACACACACACACACACA
>JBCAUF010000046.1:8780553-8794644 GCA_038406115.1 Haemulon aurolineatum | reverse complement strand
GGTTTACTGGCAGACTCTATATGTTCCCTTCAGCCTCTCCCGTCCTTTGTGTTTTGTAGTAAACCTTAACATACTAGCACACCCCACCAAGATTTTGAATATGTTTAACATTTTACCTGCTTAACAACAGCATATAGCTCAAAGCTCTGCTGTGCCTGTGGGCTCCCATAGTCTTGTTTACCATAGCATTAGCTTTTCTTCCCTTTACCTCTTTTACATCTGTTTGTTATGGATGCGTGATGGCGATACAGTTGTTTGAAATGACTGTGACAGCTCCCACACAGAGAGAGAGGGGTGTCAGCTTTCACGAAAGGTGACATGTTTCATCTCTCCATCCTCCGCAAGCATGCACATGCATAAATGTATGTCTCCCAACTGAGATCGTGTTGCAGATAGACCTCACCATCCGTCTATCGGCTCACCACGACGACAGTAAGGAAACGGTCCCAGACTCCAACCAATGGCAGGGCCGATTTCATGCCCCAGGGTTGTCATAGAAGGGTGAGTGTGTGCGTGTGTGTGCGCAAGGACGTGTGTTTGACATCAGCCTGGCTGCCCTTTCCTTATTGTCCCACCAGTTACACAGTGCTATGTCCGCTGTGTCTCATTCAGGTGTCGCTTATTCAAAATTGACCATTAATTTTTTTTCCCCTTTGACTCAAATGTCAGTGCCAATGATCTAGAGTTCATCTTTTTTTCTTACAAGGGGATGTCTTTTTTCCCTTTCGCCTCCTTTTTCTTTCTTTGTCTTGCTTTTCCTTACCTTTCATTGTAGCCCCCTGTCTCTTCTCCATCCCTCCCTCCATATATCTGTCAGTGCACGAGGCGGGTAGAGGAAGTGAAGCAGACAAGAAATATATCCCGGTGAAAGACAGGTCTGGATAAATAAAGAAGAGGTACACTCAACCCTACCCTAGAGGGAAGGTTGCAGGGAGACGAGGGAGAGTTTGTTGTTTTTTTTTGTTTTTTTTGTTTTTTCCGTTTCCTTAAGGCAGCTGTCAGATTTTGAGAGGGACGATGAACGAGGGAGAGAGAAGGTAAAAGTCAAGGTGAGCAGTGTCCAGGAAGGGGAGGCATGGGCTGGATGGGTGATAATGAGAGATAGGGGCGAAGTCAGTTATGGTAAAGGAGATAGGGAGACTGAGTACCGTCTCCATGCAAGAATGCACTGATGTGTTTGTCATGCTTAAAAAAACGTGGTCTAATCATCGGCACGTTCTTAAATTCTAATGGAGATCAAAATATGGAGAAAATATGAATGTAAACCAAAACATTTTAATGGCTCTAGACGTAAACACCGATACCAGAGTTTGTCTTGTTTTTGGAGAAACCACATAACCCCAAAATGTCAGCGTTTCAAGTGCTAAGAAAAAAGCGTTTTCATTTTAATTAATTGGCTTTGAAAAGGTGTCTTCAACCCAACGGCTATTTCCGCAACCCATAGAGCAGCACAGAAACCTTCAGTGAAAGTGAAAACATGAAAACCAAAATCGCAATAATAAGTTTTTCACCTGACAGCCATGATATGTCAAATTTGTAATATTTTAATGGGCCCTCATTTACAGCACACTGTCAGGACTCCTAAGTGGATCTACTTTCGTCCCAAGTGCGCTCAAAATTGAAACCCTGAAGATGGGAATTTAATTTGGGCGTAGTGGTGCACCTTTTGCTACGTACTTGGTCTTGATCTGACTTAATTTGAGTAACTCCTTTAGACGAGCATGACAGCCCCTACTAAAATTAAAGCTCTTTTTTTTCTCTTTCCGATGACTTCCTCCCACAAGAAACAGTGGTTTCCACAAGTAGCTAAATCATCTGCCATGCAGCTGTCACATTTCTGTACTCCAAAATACTCGTACCTGCAAGTACAGGTGTGCAATAAATGGATAGTTATGCAATATTTAATCGTTGTAGGAGGTATATAAAATCTGTTGGCATCAGTTGTGCCAGTTTATCTACTAATAAAGTACAGCTCAGAATAAAGTCATAATACTGCTTAAAAATGACTATTCACATAATAGCATTACAGCCATAATGCGTCCTTCATCACCGTCTACTAATTTCTTTTGAGCACAACAGCACGTCTGATAATACTGAAATAGTTGGCGTAAATGAGGAAAAAAAAACTCCTTAAGCTTTCAACTCGGCCATTTGTGTTTTTAACAAGAGTGTTGGCTGTCATCCTTATTTGGGCATAATTGTGTGTGAATGAGAATGTACTTGGCAAACCCAGTGTTTTGGAATCCAGCTTCCCTGAGTATGGGATTACTTTTTCTAACAAATACAGTGCATCCTCTGTTTTATTCCAGGATTTCTGCCTGATTTCTTTCTCGCCTGGCATTCAGGAGAGGGCTTGCACACTTGCATTAGCGACCGTTCGCAGCACTGGTGATAGCACCCATTTATCCATAACCCTGTGATTCTGCAGCAGTGCAACACAGCAACTTTCTGTGCCTCTGTAGACATTAATGTTAATTTGAATGTTCTCTGGTAAAGTTTGTTTATCAAGACTTATAGCTTGTCATCACGTCAGAGAGTTTGGATGTGTTCTAATTAGAAATGTGCAAGATGTTTCTCAAAGGTGTGAAGAGTAGTATATTATATTACTTCATATGATAGCAATTTGAGGGACTGATAATTTAATTATCATAATAACCCTAAAGTTGGTCACAATAAGGCCACGTGTTTCGCTGTAATAACTGTGGCTTTCGTGTTAGTTTGTTGCAAAATGACAGCATGTAGGAGTGTTTTGACTCGTTTGTGGGCAATGTCCAATTGAGCATGTGTGTGTTGTGTAAAATGGCACTCATCAAGGCAATGAAAAACTGCAGAGCTCCATTTCCCGAGCAAAGCTGCCAAACTACTCTCCATTACACATTTGAGGTTGAAAACAAGGTTCGCTGATTTTACTTGAAAAAAAAAAGTTTTTCAAAACAGTAACCAAATAAACCATTGAACCAGTTTGACATTTTTTATTTATAATGACCAGTCTTGTGCTTTTCTGGCCACTGTTTTCTGCTTCATATGTCATCTTAGAGAACATGGAAAAACTTTTCTTCTTTACTTTTTTGTCAGCTGAACATCCAAATTTGCGCTTAAATTCTTTTTAAATGACAGATGAAATTGGCGCACGCTGGCTGTTTTCCCATACTTCTTCGGCTTTCTTATAAACGGATCACGATGCTCTCCAGACTGATCCTTTGAAGCCCATTTCGTGCTCAGTGTGCAGCTTGTGATCACCCACACGCTTCATCATCAGATCTATATGATACACATTGGAATGCAGATCATGTAGCCTATTTTAGCTCCCATGCCTGCAATTAGATTGTAGCTATGGGCGATGTAGATGAACATATATGTGTGGAAATGATGTAATGGAAAAAATACTACACACTTAGATGCAATGTTGTATCTTGCAAAAAAAAAGCCCCAAGTGAATGACATAAGGCAAATATAAACAAAAATCAATTGATTTTAGATAATCATACTCTATAGTATCATGTGTGTTATGATATTTTATAGCGTCCTACCTAAACTGGTGGGTATTTGTCAGACACTGCAGCAAAACTGCAATGCTGCTGCACCCAGACACACCGTGCACCTGGTCAATAGCTGTGTGTGAGAGGTCAGCTCTCCTCTGTGACCCTGTCCTGTGGATGGTGCAGCTTGACTGTGGACACCGTCAACTTTAACCCCCGGACCTCCCAGCTGAGGTTTGACATGTGTCAGACAGACACAGGGAGAAGGGTCACACACATGCACCTATATACACACAAATGCAAGTGCGTGGTAAATTTATGTCCCCTTCAAGGTCTCAGCGTGTTTCCTGCTGACATGATGGATACCAGCAGGTACAGAGCATGCTCAGTAGATGGACCTGTGTTTGCCAAATCAATATCTCCCCCACCTACCACCATCTTAGACTGTTTATAAGCCCCACAGGTGTGTGTGTCTGTACGAGGAGCACACATGTACACACATTTGATTATGTAGGACATATCCTGTGGCTGTAAGACCCAAACAAACAATACACCGGATTCCTTTTCATTTGAAAAAAGAAGCTTATATTAGAGGACAAAACTAGCGGGCATGTCCTCGCTTTGCTGGATTTCCCATCTTCCCATCCTTCTGAGAACACACGGTCGACATAAAGATGTGAGCAACGCGCCAACGCAAACGCACAGGCAAGAGTTGTAGGCCTGTACCTGCAGCGTCAGCTTTCCTTGCCTCAACTCCTGTCTTCCCCTTGATACCGAGCCCTAAAAACAAGGCGAGGAAATAGAGAGCGAGAGGAGATAATGAAATAAATACCCTGCCTGGCAACACTTCAAAGAGAGAGGGAGAGCCTGATGTGCTCGACTGCAGCTAGAGAGGGGAGAGATGTTACATAAAGAGAAAAGATGGGGAGATAACAGCAACCACCACCTCCACAATCACACATATACACACACAAATAGATTCACACGGAGGAACACATTAATAAACTTTGACTGCTTCTTAGCTGGTTAGTTGAGAATCATATCCTCCGTTAGGAATCGTTTTGAGGCAGTGATCAGCCTTAGTTAGTTATATTCCATACGTTTCTTATTAGCCTCAACATAAACAAGATATTCCAGCACTTTAGCCGTGTACCGTGAACGAAAAAGCTGTCAGAGCCGAGCAAACCGTGATTCACGTTTATTCCTTAGTGTTGAACAAGCATGGGCGCTCGCTTGCATTATCCGCCCATGTCATTGCATGGCATTTGCTATTCATATATTCATGTAATATGTGCATGCAGGTGGACAGAGGATATGCCCATTTTAAAATATTCAGCAGTGTCTAGGACTGTAAGTGTGTGCATGCGTGCGTGTTATGGTGCGTTAATATAGTTGTCTGAAACGTTGTCCGTACTATGTGGTCATGATTTATGTCCAATCTTTACATACACATACACAGCTCCTGTACACACACACCCAATCCAAATATGTTAGCATAGAGTGTGTCCTGTGTTCTGAGATTGAAGGGAAAATGCCAGCCTGATGGATGTTTTTTTTTTTTTTTTTCCCCCATCGGTCCACACATGCACAGGAGGAATACGCTGACAAAAATTAACAGTATGCGGTCTTGCACAGTTTACATGACCTGTCAAACATGCACAGAGACTTACATGCACACTACAGTATCTCTCCCCTTCCACTCTGTTTTTCCTTTTAACTGTAACATTTCTGTTGACACAGACAATAAATTTTGCTTTGGCTGGTTTTTATTCCCCATCCTGAGGCCACAATTACATTAAGTACACTATTGCTTTGTGTGACATATTGTCTTTTTTAATGAATGTCTCTGCACGCAGCCCACTTGCTGCTCAATCAATGAGTTTTGGAACTTAAAAGCTTCCTTAATGCCCTCTCCATCCCATTCAGATGACTTGGCTTTCCATGTAAAGTGGTGTACGGATACTCCAATATTTTAGGCCCTAATCAAATTCAGGATCAGGTTTGCAGGAGAGAAATCAGAGCAGTGATGCGCAGCTGTCCCTATTTACATTGGCTGGAATCAATTGCTGCACATATTTTGCCGCAAAATCTAATCATTTGCTTGCAAGGTTTGCCTCTAATGCGGTTGCACAGGAAATGAAAATGTAATTTGGGCGCCTTTGTTGCATGTACATGCTCTTCGATCATTTCTTATTATTCACCCTGATGACACACAGTGTACTAGATGCCTGTTTAGTGCAGCTGAAATGAAATCTAAATTGCCTTACAATGGTACAAAGGTAATAAAAATAAGGGATATAAGTTATAAAGGAGAGATAAAATAATTTGAATATTTATGATGAATATCATCAGTTAAGAAAAAGCCATTCGATACAAAGGATAAAAGAGGAGATACGTACTCCACAGCTGGGAGCCCGAACAGCAAAGACTGGATCTACTTAAGTGAGAAGTTAAAATTTTGGAGGAGCCAGTAGTAAAGCCCTTTTGGAGCAATAAGGCTCACTGGGAGTTAGCAAATCAGAGGAACTGAAACGAGAAGGAGCCTGACAAAGAAGGTGATAATATATTTTTTATTGAAATATATTTATTGAATAAAAATGATAATATCATAATATATTTAGAGTGTGTAACTGCATAACTTAAAACAGATATTAAATTCTATTCAGTCTATTAAATATTGACACTGAGACTATAATGGACTCAGCATTCCCTCTCTTATTTACACTTCTTCTGCAGCCCTCCTTCAGCCATTTCTTCTGATTTCATTTTGAGTTGCTGTTCATACATGAGGCAGTTGGCTAGCAGAGCTCTGGGGCTGGTTACAGGCTGTTTCTGGCATTGCTAGCAGAGATAATGAGGTTTCAGCAGGACTGAAAAATCAATATATCAGAATCGGCAATGCATCCATGTACAGTACAAGGAACTTGACTCCAGTTTTCAAGTTGCTCTCGATGTACTTGAACAGGAAACAATTTACAGCAACAAAGTTGATTCTATTTCGTACATATGAGCACATGAAAAATATGTATATAAATAATATTAAGAAAAGTAACAATGACCAGCAACATGCAAGTGTAAATCATGCAAAATAATAAATATTGAATGGGTAAAGCACTAATATTGAAAATGCTAATATACCCATGTCATATACATGTACCCATGTCTATATACAGAAGATTTAGCATGCATGATTTTTAGATGAATAGTACATACATGTTAAACTGTTCATATACTCATTCATAGGTCATAGATAAGCAGCATTGGCACTATATGATTGATCATCAGAGTGATGGCTCATGGAAACAGAACTGTTCATGTGTGTGGTTGTTTCGGTATGGAGCACTGTGTTCTGCCAGCGGTGTTTCCTGCCCTTGCGCTGACTCTGGAGATGTATAAGTTCTGAATGAAAGGCAGTTTGGTGCCAATGATTTTCTCCACAGTCCTGATTGTACGTGTTAGCCTGTTCCTCCTCGATTTGGTGGCCGATCCAAACCAGACAGTGATGGATGAGCAGAGAACAGACTGAATGATTGCAGTGTAGAACCGGATCAGCAGCTCCTGAGGCAGGTTGAATTTCCTGAGCTGGCCCAGAAAGTGCATCCTCTGCTGGGGCCTATTTTGTGACAACTGCGTCGATGTTCGATGCCCACTTTGAGTCCAGGGGGATTTTGGAGCCAGAGACCTGAGGGTTTCCATGGCAGCTGGGTGAGTTTGGAGGGGAAGACTTCTAGGATGATTGTGTTGAATGCCAAGCTCAAAGCCACAAACATGATCCTTGCATGTGCCCACTGACCTGTTTGCCTGGTAGGAACACTACAGGGGTTCCAGCAGGTGGCCTGTAATGTCCTTCAGGTGGGTCAACAGAAGTTTCTTGAAGGAGCTCATGATCAGAGAGGTCAAAGCAGTATGTCTGTCGTCGTGTATTTCTGTGGTAGAGCATTTTTTGGGGGGGCTGAGGTGATTGTGGAGCATTTTGAAGCAGGAGGGGAGCAGCTCCGGTGATCTGCTGAGGACCGGCGTGAAGACGGGGGCCAGCTGGTCAGCACAGACTTTCAGACAGGAGGGCGACGCGCCGTCTGGGCCCCGCGCCTTCCTGGTCTTCTGTCTGCGAAAGAGCCGACACACAACCTGTTCACAGAACCTGAGTGCCGGCGAAAGGGGTCAGTGGGGAGGAGGGAGAGGGTGGCAGACGGTTGTTTGATGTCTGAGTCGGAGAGGATGAGGGGTGTGAATGTCGGCTTGTCAAACCTGCAGTAAAACACATTCATGACGGTTCACCATGATGTGGGGGGACACAGTGTCCTCAGGTCTCTGCATACTGAGGCGGCGTTATTTTTTGAAAACCTGTAGTCCAGCTCCACTTTGCTCCTCTGATATCATTTGTCAACATGTTTCTGACCTCATTGTACATGATTCTACCCCAGCTTCCCAAGTCACCGTGTCAGTGTCATCCAGGTCTGTAGCTGCGGTATTACAAACAATACAGTTTGCTCAGTTAAAGCAGATTTGGCCATTTCCTCACAGTCTTCACTGCGAGATCACCAGAGAGTACCAAAGTTGGCCGAAAGCGTCCTTTAATATGGTGTTGCAATGGTCCGTGGTGTTTTCATCCCTACTGGGACACTTAATGTGCTGTTTGCATCTTGGCAGTTCATGGCTGAGGTCCGCTCTCTTTAACAATGAGCCAAACGATTAGACCGAGAGCCAAGAACAATTATAGTTGCATTTCAGTCTGACAAGGTAATTACAAAGGTTTGCATGTCTAAAAAACTATATTTTAAAAAAAGAATTAAAATAAATGTGAAAAAATATGATCTTTTCAGTTAATGGTTTGCTTTTTTTCCATTATTCATGTCTTCCAATATGATGAAACAATTTTCTGAGCTAATATTTTACGCCACTGTCATTTTAAAAGTGGAGTTCAGCTCCTATTTCTGGCAAACTTTACCACTGAAAACATTTTTATATAGTTGATAATTCCACTTCAGCTCAGCTGCAATGCTGAGCACTTTTTAGGAAGTATTCTTCCCTTTACCATTGAGCTTTTCAAACTTTCTATTTATATATGTAACTTTACAATACACAGGAAAGTACTTCGATGGGAACGGTGGGAACTTTCCTGTTTGTATTCTGGTCCTCGCCCCCATACTGTATATCTGTGTTGTTTTAAGGGAGAGACAAAAAAAAAAAAGAAAAAGCTGGTGTAAGCTGATCTTTTGGCAGGGATACGTTGCAGAGAAAAGCCGATCACCCCTCTCCCTCAGTCTGTGATTCTCTATTTCACAATGAAATACAAATTCCCCCCAGGCCCACCACAATACTACAAGGCCCTTTTCCAAGTCCTTATTGGACAACCCCCCAACCTCATTCACATACACACACACATGGTTAGACACAGATTTATGCAGATATATACATGCGTACACATGCCAGGGTGTTGTGTGCATAACGGGATGGTACGCTTCACTTTCAGTTCAATGGAATATGACTGTGTGCGCATGTGTGTCACATCAGATTCTGTCCAAACACTCAACAGATGGTGACATTTTAGTGTTTTGGGTTTTTTTTCGCTTTCCCCAACCATGACAACAAGGTTAAGGGTGTGAAAATATAGTGAGGGGGTGTGTTGGGGATTACAGGGTCAAGCCTGACAAATGCTAACTGCATATGTAAATCTGCTAAAACTATCTGTCAGTTAATTAGAGCAAAACAGACGAAGTAATAATATTTTTTCATTTTTGTCCTTACTTTCATTATAGTATTACTGTAAAGCATGCTAACAGCCAGAGTTTACCTGTGACAGCATCCTCTGACTTGGCTCTACAGTAAAAAAAATATGCAAGTTGAACAGAATCTGAGACATAAAATAGTGCAGCAGCTAAACTATAGAAATACAACATGATATATGATACTGTTGTAATGCATAAGCTGTAGTGTCAACAGGTTATCGACAAGCATATGCATATTGTGATAGATACTTTGATGCAGGTATAGCCTTAGTCTAATACTGTATGACCACTTTTTCAGTAACAAGTAATCTAATGCCTTACTATTTTTTGAAAAGAAAAAGATATATTTTTGCTTTCTTCTTGTGTCTCGGGCAGTGACGTCACGTATGCGACAAGTCACATTTTCAGCACGGGGACAACTCAGGTGTAATGCTAAACACCAAGCAGCCAGCGTCACAAACGAAAACAACAATCGAGGCAGGAGAGAGATGCGCGTTTTCTAGCTGGAAATAACAGTCACTATTGTGAGTTTGTGTCCACTAAAGGTGACAATATGAGGGTTTTTTGTACACTCTGTGCTGGCGACAAAGTGTTATTCATTCAGCTTCAAAAACACTACGTCAAATTTGAAGAAACGTTTGGAGTCGCTGCATGGCACAGTCACACTTGCAGAGACAGTCCCATAAGGTGGTGCGAAGCAGAGAGCTGCGACTAATGAAGGAGGTCCCCCCACCACCCAAACAACAAAACCTGGACCTCGGTACAAAACCAGTAAGTGGGGGAGAGTTGAAGAAGTTGGTCAGGCAGTATATGAGAGGACATTTATTTTTTATGCTGTCGGCAGCTGCTAAATGTAACTAATAAAGTAACTTGCAATCTAACTTAGTCACGTTTAAAATCAAGTAATCAGTTTAAACTTTTTAAAGGAGTAATCAGACTACTTTTTCAAGGTAACTGTGGCATCACTGAAACAGGTAGTAGTAAATATATACACTGAGATGTACACAGATTGCAAACTGCATTACAAGGTGGAGCCAGTGCAATAAAATATGTATCTGTAGTAGCCTACCAGTAAATATGGCAGTAGTATAAATGACAATAGCCACACACCAGGGGGAAAAACTCCCACTAAACATAATGCAAGCCAAATTCCCCTTGATCCATTTGCTTATCCTCATCTCCAGCAATCGTTTATTCACTCATGTGAAATTAATGGGCGTCATTATCAATATCTCCCTGTGAATGCAACCCAACGATCGATATTGAAATTCAGGTTTGGAACGTATTGAATAAATGTTACATGCCAGCAAATAGTTTTTAAAGGCTGGGAGACCATCTAATAATTAGCTTAAATGTTTTCCCATTGACTGCATTGGAAGATCCTTTTTGCTGTAATATATTCGCGTGCAGCCTGATAAATGAGGTGTGATTTTCTGAGAGCACAGTGAGATGACATGCCAGTGAATTTTTACCACAGTATCACATTACTAACAGTGCTGTCATTTCTTCTGTTTGTTTGCTTAGTACCGGATAATGACATAAAGTGCCCAAAACAATGACGTGCGAGATGATATGCACCAAGCTAACAGTTGCTACTTGGTTTTATAATCTCCCAGAAAATAGCTTCCTGATAACGTTGGCAGCAGTGGCGGCCATTTCCGTGCTGTTTAATCAGTGCTCATATTCATAGCTTATACTGTCTGTGTTTTGCTGCTGATTACAGATGTTATGGATCTCATATGGGTGGAAATTGCAGTTATGTAATCAGCAATTGTGAGAAGTCACTTTCCATTGACACAATGAAGAACACATTTCCTGTCTGTCTCTGCGATGTCGCACTTGATATGTGTAGGTTTTCTTTTCAACAGTGAGGCGATTATGAACATCAGACACTTCATTTCTCACATATATTTATATACACCAATTTGCGCCTCTTCCGTGTCGATTTATGGTGGAAATGTATTCATGTAAATGGTAATGCTGTCATTCTTGTGAAAGAAAATGCAGGTGCATGGTGATATAATGGAATATAATGTAGCAATACTTTCGAATATACCGTCACCTCTAGATCAGCTTTTCTCATTTAATGTTATCTCTGCTGAGTCAACACACATGCAGGCGTGATTATTCCTCTGTCCTCTTTTGCGTCGTCCGGGTGGAGAAAGTAACCTCTTTAAATGCGCACGTGGCACCTTTTCACATCAATGATAAATTAATTCAATTTGCTTATTTTAGAGACTTTAATAGCTCACATGGGTTTCTGTTAGATTTCTACACGTGTTCGAAATCTTCTGCGTATTCAGAACATCCCATATGTATGTGGTTTGAGTCATGACCTTCTCAACCCTGTCTTGAATGAAAACAAGAATACAACGCACTTTGGTGGTAACCAATTAAAACAATGATCTGTTTAAAGAACAAGACCTTTATAAAGTCTCTAAATAATTCACAAAAGCAAAAGTATAGGCTCCAAAGTTTAAATCTACACACAAGCCCTGACAGTCAAAATAACATCTTGTTTTTTTATCACAAAGGACCAGACCCAGGGCAAAATTGACACAAAAACCTACTTTGCCACAGGCATTGTTTCATCTATGGGTTGTACTTAAGCTGTTTGTCAAAATGAACGTCCTCTGCTACCTTAATGCTTTTGTTGGGGAGGACGAACACATGTGTTCCATATTGAGATGGATGCATCCCCTACTCCACTGCAGTCTAAGCTACAGTACAGCACACATCACATCCAGCTCCAACGTGCAGCATGTGGCTGCACATGGAAGAGGACATGCTCGCCCTGTAGATATAAAGGGCTCGTTCTAGGGCAAACACTTAATATTCTCAGGTGTTTGCTTATGAATATGAAGTCTGGCATGCTGGTCCTTTGCACAACTGTGTTGTACAGTGGACTTTACTTTTCTTTTCCTGTGTATGTCATCAGTTGAGCCACTCCTCTACCTGGTTTAATAATGCATAATTAATTCCCTACTCAGTTTCATCACACACACACATGCTTTATGCCTTGTTCTTCCATCAGCACACATGTCAGATGTCAAGCATGACATGAATGTATGAATATGTATGGCTGCATGGTTTGTGTCTCTGTGTGTGTGTGTGTGTGTGTGTGTGTCTGTACTATAGCCAGAAGGCAAAATGCCCTTTGCTGTGATTGAGGGGTTTAGTACTGTTGTCTCTCTTCACAGCATGAGCCCCTCTCAGCTTGCCTGCCATTTGTTAATAACTGATAAGGCAAAGTGAAAAGCAGTGACTTGATGGCATGCTGAAGTGAGCTCGATAAAAAGGACAAACAGAATACTAGACTTCTAAAATGTCAACCGGGGCTAAATCGGTTGAACAACATTGGTTCTTCACATCGGTTTACAGCCAAAAGATCTTATCAGGATAAAGGACTAAAAAAGAAGCAGATGTGTGTAGATGCGGGTAAATAAATTTGACTTTGAGGAAGGCTGATACTTCTAAGGGGCTGAACTAAAGATGAGAAGGGGACAGCGTTAAGGTTTCATGCTGGAAGGCGGAAAGAGAAAGTGGAACGTCGCATGACTCGTTAATCAGTCGCGGAGAGAAACTCATCACCGCATCAGGACTCCGTCTTGAATTTTTGATAATATCGCGTTGGCATTCGAGCGGGTGTGGCCCGTGCACAGGGATTGGTTAGTGTGCATTGTTTGGCGTGTGGGTGTGTGCGCTCATACATGGGCCACATGCTGAAGCCCGCCGAGGGCTGCAAATGAGAGAAATACTCCACATCAATAAATCAGACAATACCGTTCTGTACCACAGTGCACTTCTGTTGGCGCTCAGAGGAGGGCGGAGGCAGAGGGGGGGTAGGGAGAATAAGAAGGACATAAGAGGGGGTGTCATGATTCTCCATCATAACTCTCCCAAAATGCATTTCCCAAAATGGAAGCACGCTACCCAGGGATATTATTAAATCTGGTGCCCAGAAGCTATCCCACTCCATTATTCCACCAAGAAGCTTTACTGGTAGATACTTCCATTCAGTGCTTGAATGGCCGTTCGTCTTACACATTTTCATTTAATATGAATGTAATTGCTAATATGAATGAAATATACAATACTTGACGATGTTCCCCCGGCCGCTGGTGTTCCATTCAGCCAAAACGACCGGTGGGGGCTGCATTAGTTCTGCGAGACAGCCAGAGCACAAGTCTTTATGTTCTGCGCAGCGGACAGAAAGATTAGATCCTGACGGGGATGGTCAGCATGAAAACACCACTGCGGATTTTCGGAAAAACGCCGGGATGATGAAATGCGATCGGCGGGAGTCAGTTTGAGTGATGGCTCCGTGAGTTTGAAAGCGTATCAAATGCCAAATCGCCAACCAGCAGTTTGTCGTGCTGCAATTCTGGAAAGTTACCATTGCGACAGTAAAGATATACCTGTTTTTATGCTTTCATTAAATGGTATTAGACTCTAGTGATATCTTTGAGACCTTTATCCAAAGCATAACAATTTGCCTCTGGTTGACGACCAGTGGTGGCAAGCTGCCATCCAAGGCGCTGGCCTAGCCATCAGGATCATTTTGGGGGGGTCAAGTGTCTTGCTCAAGGACGCTTTGACATGTGGCCAGGGAGAGTAAGGGGTCAAACCAACAACCCCACAAAATTTGGTGCCAGCTGCCTGATTAGAGAGTAGAGTAAGGCGCTAACGGGAAATGAGGGGAGAGAAATGAAGTCGTGGTTTGTGGTTTGCGCTAAAAACCTCCGAGCCACGTTGAACTTTCGTGACTTTTTTTTTTCCCACCGTGACACGCTGAACCGGGATCCTGACTGTGCCAGCGCCGGTGGTCTCATTAATATGAATGTGGTGGCTGCTAGCGTTGGTCTGGACAAGGCCTGAGACCC
>JBCAUF010000046.1:8699547-8711747 GCA_038406115.1 Haemulon aurolineatum | reverse complement strand
TACTAATTGTTGTCACTAAATTGTATTGCAGTTTTGAGCTTTATGATACAGAGGCAATCATCATAGCATTGCCAGCCCGTGCATTATCCGGCATCTACCTTTAATTAGCAAGGCAAACATGTCCTGCTTGAACGCGGTCGAACCATACTTGTGTATTACTACTGCTAATCTAAGCTGCAGAGTTTCTTAAATAGCTGGCGGCCAGACCTTTCCTTTTAACTTCCGAAAGCAGAAACAGGAACAAAATTAGATTTATTTTTTATTTTCATTTTTTTCAGTTGTCTTCTTCAGAATTCAAGCCAAGAGCAGATGCAGTTCAGACTACTTGTAGTATATACGTGCCTCTACATCTTCCAAGTGGTGGCTTTGGCTCAGACATCAAAACATGGCTGCATGAATCTGCCAGTAAAGTATTATTGCTTAAAGAACATTACATTGAAGGTAAATCAATGTGTTAGATTTAATTAACTGAGAAAGTTTACAGTTTATTTATGTCAATCTATTGCTCATAAAAAAGGCAGAGCCGGAGTTCAGTAAGTGCACATTTACTTGGCGTGGCAAAGGATTTTGTCTTAGTAAAGCGTTTTGGCAGCCTTCGCCGGTTTATCTGCCGGCTGCCAGGTTAGAACAGCCAGCAGGTATGAGCTGCCAAACGCTGGAGAACCGCTACAAATAAAATATTTGGTAGTTATTACTATCCTGGATAATATTTAACCTAGAGAAAGGGCTTATGAATTCACAAAATTGACCTGTGCTTTTATTTTTTCATATGTGGCAACACTGTAAAATGTGAAATGGTTTCCCTCCATGTATTAAAATTCATGAGGCAGACGCCCTGTGTGTTACCCCTGACCTTGATGTTTTGATAAATATCTGTTGGTTTTAAGACAACATATTTATGTATTCTTTTTATTTTTGCAGTAATATTTCTTTCATAAAGTGAGAATTTCTTTCTCCATTTTTGCATCATGCATATCATACTTATGCCCAGCAGCTGGGTTGTTTGGTTTTTTTTGGACTGTGAATGGACACCATATTAACATGAATGGATTAATATGTGTTCAACTTGCCAATTAATTATTCCTCTCTCTCTCGCTCCAGGATCTGCTAGTCGTCGTTGCATGCTGGACAATAATGGAGTTGCTTTCTGGGGTCCTCCGAGCTTCGCCAGATGCGTCTCACTTGAATATAGATATTTACATTTATCTGTGAGTTCCCTTTTTAAATAAGTTCTCCGAAACTTTTAAACTTTTTTTTTTGAATCCTCAGAAAGATGAAAATATTTGTGTTTATTCCTCCAGATTTCATCATTTGAGCTTGTTAGTTGCAGTATCACCCCCCCATCGTAACTCACCTTTATCAAACTTGTCCGTCTCATTAACGAGAAAGCGAAGGCTCCATCTGTTTTCAAAAGTTATTCTCCGCTGTGCCTTCTCCCTTCCTCACCCATCATGTACCTCCGTTCAACGTTTCTCTTTTTTTAAAAAAAAAGTTTACAAAATGCAAGAGTGTCTTTATTCAATGCTCGCCGGTATCTCTAATTAGTTTTTTCGGAGCTTTGCGCTCACACTTATCAATTAATGAACATGGCTAATGAATGTGTTCATCAGCCAGACTGTTTTCCTGCTCTGTGAACTTTAACCCCTTCCATCTCCTCGATGATGGCGGAAGGAGATGGGGGTCAGGGATTGTGCGTGACAAAGCTGATTGCACTGTTAGCTTCTGTTCCAACCTTTCATTAACACCAGCAGTCATTAATTAATTTTCTGTGATTGCTGTTATCTTCTGTTCTTCCAGGCTGTCTCTTGCTCTCCGTCGCTCCCTCTCTCTCTCTCCCTCTCTCTTTGCATTTCCCATACATACACACACCCGCACAGCTTTGTGTATCTCAGTCTCTGAAGTGATGAGATCCAATTTCTGCCTGAGAGTGCTGATGGGCCTCTCTTTGCCAGCCTATTTTAAGCACAAAAATCCAGCCATGTGCACATATACCCCCGTCTTGAAACATCTCCCTCGGCTGACATCGAAAAACATTCCTGTGATTTCTTGAGAGGGAAAAAAAGAAAAAACAACCCCAAAAAACAGAAATGTTTGGTTTGTCTGGTCTTGTTTTCGCAACCGTCAGCTTTTCTCTTTTCCACACGTTTGCAGTTACGAGAGCATCTCGCGAAGGGTCAGAGGACCCTGGCCGGGGAGGGCATGTCTCAGATCGTAAGGAGTCTCCTGGAGCTCTTGCAGAGGAGGAGCTACTACAGTGGCGACCTTCTCTTTTCCACGGAGATTCTGCGAAATGTGACGGACACCTTCAAAAGAGCAACCTACATCCCAGCTCCCGACGACGTGCAGGTAAGGGGCATCTTCTCCACCTCTCCACCCCCGTGAGAGTCCCACGCCGTACAAAACATGCGGTCACAGACAGAGGCACTCTCGCACACTCGCGACGGCTGCAAATTTATTCAGTGTGGAAGCTCTACTTTCTGCTGCACGGGATGTGCATAACAATGAACTACAGCGACACAGTTGCTATGGCCTCAAAGGGGATTTTTTAGCAGCGTTTTTCTCTTTTCACTGCCTGTAAGAGAGCAAAATGCTCCTGTCTCAGTCAGTTATTTGACAGACATTATTTTATGTTTTACAATATGCCTACGTACAGACGACTACTGTACTAGACTCAACAGAGGATATACTGCAGTGCTGGTGCAGTGCTAATGGTTGGTGGGTGCATGCTAGCTACATAACAGGGGGGACAATGGCAAACGCTTGCATGCAGGTGATGAAATCTAATGGCTCTGCTGCATTAACAACTGAGTTCATCTTCGTCTTGTGTTCAGAAATTCTTCCAGATAGTCAGCCACATGTTGGACATGGAAAATTTAGAGAAATGGGAGGACGCTCACCAGGTAAAGCCTTCTGTGTGTACGTGTGTGTGTATGTGTTACTGTACATGTGCTTCTACACCCCTTTTAGCATAATCAGTGGCTGCCAACTACCGCACCAAGTTTCTTAAGTACTTTATTGCATGTGTAAGGGTGGGTATGGCCACATGCCACATTAATTTTTCATTAGTGGTATAAAAACACACCTGTTTACCAAACACAATGGCTACCCATTAATTACAGTGGGTGTGTGTGTGTGTATGTGTTCACATTTGTGTGTGACCCAGCTTGATGCCCTTCAGTGGAGGTGTGTTAACTTCCCATCTGGACACAATAAACAGGCACCCCGATATGATAATATATCCCACGTGGTTGCAGTTTACAGCCGTGGAACACATTCAGGGTTCTAGTCAACGCGGTAAATAAAAAACGGTGTCACGGGGCGAGACGCGTTGTTGAAAGTCATGGATTGTAGTTTGCGACGACACTGTGGTTTGACGCTCGCGTTTCTTTTCCGTCCCTCCACGAGCAGGTCGCTCCTGGCGCCGCTTTGCTGATGAGGATATTAGAGGATTTTATTCACCTCATCGGAGAAGCCCAGAAGCCTTTCCAGAGTTTCCTGGTGGTTACCAACAACCTCAGTAAGTGTCACACTGATAAAGAGGCATTTCACACCAATCTCAATGTTTAAAGATACACATATATGTAGATATTTGATAGAATTAGAGCATTTGGATGTAAATTTTTGGCTTTCTTTATCTTCACCTAAGCCTAAGCTCAACCAAGATCATTTTTATGTACCAAAAAACCCCTACCAAATGATCTATTTTAGGTTGTGTTGTGATAACGTGTTAAGTCTCAGTTTCATTTTTTAATATGCCTTCGCTCATTTGTGGATTTCACACTGAATATATATCAGCGACTTTCCAAAGTGGGCATGTGTTTGCACTCTTTTATCACATATTTTATCCCGGGCACAATCTTGCACCGCGGTGTGTTTCAACTGTTTTGGGTGTCTCTTGTTTGTCCAGTGATAACCATCCAGCGAGAGCCCGTGTCAGCAGTTTCCAGCGATATCAACTTCCCCATGAAGGGCCGACGAGGGATGAAGGACTGGGCCCGAACAGCAGAGGACAAGCTCTACATCCCTAAAGAGGTCTTCACCAACCCAGCTGAAGGTAGGAGAAGGGAGACAGATGTCCACAGTCCAGAGTTTGTCCAAACTTTGGGTTTTTTTGGTACCAATCTGTACCACTCAGGTGGTCAGTGGTATTTCCAAGGGTTTTTTTTTTTTCTAGGAACAATTATCAGTTAAACCATCACTGAGAAAGACTGTTGTCTTGGTGCTTGTTTTGAGGTTGTTTTTTTTCTCAAAAGGGTTAGGGTTTCCTAGTCATCACTTGGATAAAACACTCAAGGAACAATAAATATATCTCACTATCAGTCAAAAAATGACTGATGATGTTATTTTTAAAGCATGGTTTAGTTGGCATCCTCACTCAAAGTCTTGAATCTTAGACATATGAGGGCCCAGTGTTACCTCACTCAACCGACTCTCCAACCAAGGTCAGACCGGAAAGTTATCCCACTGCGACTTCACACATTCTGAGATGTGTCTCATGGAAAGCGGATAGAAGGCTTTTCAAGGACATTGAGGAGTCGATGCCTAGCAGGACTTGGACCAGAGAGAGCCCCTCGAGGACTTCTCTAGAAGATCCAGGTCTTTCATCAGTGAGGAAGTGTGCTGCATCCTCTTGAGAGCATCGAGTCCTCATGCAGTTCGCAAAGATATTTCTCCACTTTTTAGCAGCACAAGAAGGTTAACAGCCGTTTGTCCTCACGGCTGTGGATTTAATTCCATGTGGTTTCGAGTAAAGCCAAGAAACAAGCAACATGATCCAAACGCACACCAAGAGATAAATGTGGAGGAAGAGGACACCAGGAGCTGAAGTTTTAAATGAGAAATTAAGGAACTGAAAAGAGTGGAAAGAAAGTGGTTTATATTAGATAAGAGAATTACCGTGGCAGATGCAATCCACTGCCAACGAAGGCAAAGGTCACATCCCACAGGAAATTACACTGGCAGACTTCCTGTCTGGCACCCCGTTCCCCCCTTCCAAATTAAAGTTCAGTGACTCTGCAGAACGGGGGGAGAGCAGAGCTGTCTGTTACCTCTGCCTCGCATTGATGACACACGTTTGATTGGCGTTCAAGCCATCCTTTATGCTAACCTCGGGGAACCTAACAAAAACTCTTTGTAAGTTGCCTGCGAGTTGTTTGGTTCAAGTTGTTTCTCCCGATTTTGTGGAACAGCAAATTCAGATACCTCCAAGGATGAACGTTAGGCTGCAACTGGAGACAAGAGGGTGTTAGCTAGATCTAGTTTAATGCTGCTGCATTGTGGTGTTGCCCTCCGTCTTATTTCCCATTCACCCTGTGTTTCTGTTTTACTTTGCTACTTTTATGTCTTCTTTCCTCCATTAGTTTGTGCCGGCGAATGTTTTGTCTCTCGCGGTGCCATAAAAGTGACTGGCATCACATTTACTCGACCGTTTCCTCATATGATATTCAGCACATGCCATCGCCATTTTAGCATATGCTATTTGGTAAATTGTTCCATTCAAATGGCACACAGCCTTACGAGTTAGGACATCATTAGCACTCTTTGCCCCAGTGGGAACTCTGCCTCCTCCCATTGGCTGTCCACGAGTTGGAGGTCTTCAGCTGATTGCCATCAGTTTGATTGGTTCATTTACCCCATAATGAAAGCCTATCTCAGATGGACAGCTTAAACATGCTCATAAAGGCCCATTGGCACCTTCGCGCGTGCGCGTGCGTACACAGTTGCGCACACACGCAGCCAATTGATAGGTTCATGAAGCGCTTCGCTGGGCAAACGCCGGGACTGTTCTTCACCGATTTTCGAGGTGACAAACTCCCTCACTCCCTCCACTGTCTCTCTTTTTCTCTCACAGGCGCACATGCAGGCCACTCACTCTGCCACGCAGCCATGCACAGACACACACAGACACACACACACACACACACATACATCCACACATACAAGCCAGCGATGACTTCATATTTCAAATACGCCATTGCTGGTACATGCATGCGGTTATGCGCTGTTAACTTTGAAGTATTACTCAAGTGAGAGCACAAACCACATGAGCTGTGCTCTCGTGTAATGTGTTAGGAGACTGACTCCCTTATTTGCAGTTTTAACTGTAACTGTGCACCGAGTTTTAAAATACCACCAGTGAGCTGGAAAATTTGTCAATGTGGGATTGCTAATTGGTGCTGAAATAAAAGTTGTGTATCCTTGACAGGAGTAGTCTGACATTTTATGAAATTGGCCTATTGAGATAGGACTATTTTATATGCGTTAAACAACTGGAAGGTGAATAGTCTAGCTTAGCTTAAAAACTTTACTTTTCCCGTGTTTTTCCCCATTTTTACTTCTGTTTCCAAGGTAGATACAGTGTGATCAATAATTAACTTTGCAGTGGGTTTGGTAGGTGTGTTTTTGATTTTTGATCTTTGGACAGAGCACCACATATTCCCCACAGGTATGCAAGTGCTATTAATCTCCTCATTTACGTTTGAGCAAAACAAAACAAAGAAATCTAACAGGCATAGTTACCAAATTGGCTGTTTCTCCAAAAATCAACAGGACGTTTCATGTAAAAAAAAAAATAAAAAAATAAAATAAAATAACTGACCTTAAAAAAGTAGCACTGCAGCCAATTAATTTTTCTGAGCTTGAGAACATTACCTTGTTAGTCTGTTCAACTGAGGGAAATTAATGCAATTCTACAGCACTATCATTTCTGAAACTGTCTGTGCCATGTACCCAAAAAAAAAAAAAAAAAAAAAGTGAAACAAGCAAGCGTGCAGAAAAAGGAAACCAGGAAGGAATGAAAAGAGTAACTCACGTGGAACTGTTTGGACGGAGCTTTCGATCTTTGATTAAACCCATAAATTATGGCTCGGCATCAACTCCACGCATATCTTTTCCTGACAAATGGCGTATTAAAGTTCACAGCTGGTGACTGGTGGTTTGCCATTTTGCTGGATTGCAGCTGACCACCAATCATTTAGATGTTCGGCGGGCGAGTGGTGACGAAAAAGTCTGTTCATGGGAAATTAGGGTTTTGTGATTGAGTGCTTTTGTGGCATTAATCATCCTTGAGGCATAGGAGTGCCACCCCCTCACACACCGATTTACCATTTACCCACAATACACTGACTTTCTCATTTGCATGCCTTTGCAGACACTGTCCAATTAGGATCCATCACACTCACAGGCTTTCTCATGCCGACTTTGATCTGTTTTTTTTTGCCTCCTCACACTCTCACAATTGCTTTTTTTCCCCCTCCTCACTGTCGAGATCTTTTTGTCTCCCCTTCCTTCCCTCCTCGTCTGTCTTGCATAGCTATCTCTCCTCCTGAGTATTACCTCTTAGGCAGCAGGCAGACAGATTTTGGATGAGTCACCCAATACGTCTGATACCATCAGCCCCCTCTGTCTCTTCCTCTCCCCTTCTCTGTGGCGATGCTCCTCCGTCGCATTTCTCGGCCTAAAAGGGCAGAGGAGGGAGTGGCATCACTCAACATGAACTCTTCCCCTCATACTTTTCCTCGCTGCTCCCTTCCGCCTCCCTCACTCGAGACAAAGTGACATTTACAGAGGGACAGTGCGTCTCCTTGGGAGCCCCTGTTCTTTTTTCGGTGAGAGGACACTGAAGAGAGTGGTTGTTAAGAAGGCCTGTTGAAAAAAAAAGGGTGGAAAAGTTGAAAAGTGGGCTGGAGAATGGCGGCAACAACAGCAGGGGAGGATGAGAAGGGCGAGTGAAGAAGAAAGGAGATTTAAAACAAGGGGAAAAGACACAACACCGAAGAGAAGAAAACGTTGTCCAAAGAGGATGTGGACCCTTTACAGAAATCATTTGATTAGCATCATTAGCAGCATGCAAGAGCTACCAGCTGCATGAAGTCTCTGCTGTCTCCGCCCACACAAACTGTGAAACAAAGCATCGTGCACTTGAATTAGTGATATGTTTTCAACTGAGGCACATAATAGCTCTGTGTATGGTATATGGGGCTGTCACATCAGGCTGCTGGAAGGCGATGCAATTAACCAGTGGTTCTTATTTTGATGTCAACACAGCATTCGCCGTTGACAGCTTAAGGGTAAATGTAAACGAACTGCAGGTTGATGAGGCAGGTGAAGTCCACATGTGTTTGCTTTGCCAACTAAGAGATGTATTTGCAGTTTGTGCAATTATGGCAAATTGCCTGGTTATCAGATAACTGAAAAATCAATCACAGATCCTAACACTTCCACCTGCAACTGACTGTTTCAGAGGTACACATGGTTTTTCTCTATCTTCCTAGCCATATTTGCTGTGTTTTTGTTGCTATTTTGAAAACTAATTTGCTCCACTGACCCATTTACCTGCTACAAGAGTCTTGTATTTTTTTGTATAAAATGGAAAATATGAAGTAGTTCCCATGTTTTCTCAGTTATTCCGGTCCAAAAAGATGCCTTTAACAACTTTGCACAGGATAAAACTGGTTATAAAAAATTGATTTAATTGATGGATATGTTGAATTATATTTGATTTAAACATGGTATCTGTTTGGACTGATCGGTTGCAAAATCGTCTGTATTTCAGAGACAGAGATGGAGTCAGAGTCTACAATGTACTATGTCATTGGAGCCATCTTGTACAGGACGTTGGGCGTCATCTTACCTCCACCAACGTGAGTACTTCTCATGTTTTTCACGCACTTCAAAGTATATCTTACCTTTAACTTTTCTCCATGTCCCTTGTCTTACCTCCCCGTTTCTCTTTTTTTCAAAAGCTTTCTCTGATAACTTTTTGTCTGTCTTCTATTTGCTTTGATTTCTTTTTCCCCCCCCCTTTTCCATCCTCACTGCCTTGCTATTTCGGTGCCCTTTTTTCTCTGACTTCTTTTCTCTATCTAATTCCAACCTGCAATTCTCCATCTGTCTTCTCTCTTATAGTGTCTCCATTACTCCACCCCCTCCTCCATTCTCCTTGCATCTGCCTAGTTATCAGACAAATGTCTTGGATCTCCAAAAAAGTACATTTCCCTAGATGTTTCTCCCTTTCTTTCTTTTTGCGTCGTCAATGTATTTTTGGAAATGCTCAGTGGGCTTTCGAATGGGTGCGGGCCTAATGGCTCCCGAAACTTGCGTGGAACTTGCAAAAATAGAAGTAGGGAGAAATCAGGAGGTTGTCAAAAGGCCACTGTGATATGGTGTTTGTGCTGGCCCTGGGCCCTTTTATTCAGGTCAGTGCACTTGGTAGTGGGTGAGCTGGATCCGTTAAAACCCTTTTCCCCCCGTAGCTCTGCTGAATGCTAATAGGTTCTGTGTTCTGTTTTAACTTCGGCGCCGGCCCCGGCTCTCTCCATTTTCTCATTAGGTTTTTATTCATATGTTTATTTATTTATGTATGTGCTTATTTTTGCAAACACGCCCCAAAACCATCATAATCATTGGCCGCGCGCGGATGCACGCATGTGTCTGCGTGTGTGACAAACAGCCAAAAAGAAGCGACTCGCCACCACAGTCCGCTTATTTGTTTTTTTTCTAAATCAGAGAGGACAACTTGTGCCAAACTTGAACAGTTCACTTTTTACAAAATAAACTCTCTTGTGTGTGTGTGTGTGTGTGTTTGATTGTGCGTCTCTCTGCAGTGACCCCGCGGTGATCAACTCCAAGATCCTGACAGTGACAGTACGGCCGGAACCGCAACCCAGTGAGCCCATGGTGACGGTGGAGCTGTCGCCGCTTATTAATGTAAGTTTGTGTTGTGGGGGAAAAAAAAAAATCTCCAGCCATTAGAGCCCCATGCTACATTCGCGCAATACAAATCACTGTCCTCAAGATCTAGATCATTTCAGGAGAAGAAATCAGAACTCATTGGCATCAAGACAAATTTCCCGACCACTCCAGGGTTTTGTTCAGATGCAACCGCTAGCCACCAGAAAACCGCTTATTTTCCAAGAGATATCAAAGTGTGTTCAAATTCCCCCAAAATTTAAATTATTCCATATGAGGCACTTTCCGATGCAACGGTTTGCATTTTTTATTATGCACTTGTATATTGGGCAAGCTTTGGCTGTGAAAATAAATTTGTTTAAGGCTTTAAAGGATTTCTTTTCTCCCAGCTGACCCATGTTTCCCCGAGTTCAGATGAAAGAGAAAGTGCTGCATGCTATAAAGCGCCATAGTGCTCCACGAATTGCCGGAATAAATGCAGACCTTTTTGACTTCCTTATAACGCGCCGTCTCCTGGCGCCTATTCAGTTTATATTACAGTGGAGTCTGTTATTATAAACGGCTCATGGGGTGTCTTCGGTGCGAAGGACTAAGTGCAAGTTTAATTAGAGGCACTCCTCACGACCTCAATAAGATGTGGGTTTCATTAGCCATTCTTCTGTGCAAAGGTGGGCACAGTTTTGAAAATATTGTTGAATATTTAATGGCTATCTCTAGACAACACACACATATATACTGTATATATACACACATACTAAAAAATTCCAATGAAATCAGTCTCTTGCAGTGTAAACCAGGACCTGAGGGTCAAAATTATTACACATTGTTTCATAAGGACTTATAATTATGTTCATTCATATTCATCCCCCATTCCTCGCCATTCCATGTCACTGTTTTAAACCACTGATTCATTACTTAATTATGGCATTTCCTTTATATACCTCTATCTTTTATCTACCTATTATTCTGCTTTTTAACAATTTTGGCAGAGCAGAGTTACTGCAGGTACGACTGCCTCTAGTCTAGAGAGGATGATGTCTTAATGCTGATTCAAGCATGCTGCTCCAGACTACTAACCGGAGGCTCCTGCTGAGGACAGACACTTCTCCTGCACATAGTGCAGAACAGGTCTAGGACAGTGTGTGGAGGGCAGACGCGCATGTGCATACCCTGTCAAGATATTCCAAATTCCAGTATTTTCATATGGGCTACGCACCAGAAAACCTAAATCCTACTGTGTAGTAAACTCTAGATTTATAGCATGATTTTAATTTGAAATGCAACCAGTGCTCATGGTTGTAGCCATGGCTACACTCTTAATATCAAACTCGTAATTGCCACTTAAAATGAATTTGGGTTTTTAGCAACTGCTAAAAGCAAAATAAAAGACTAAATGTTTCGCCAAAATAGTTTGCATTTTTAATACTGCACTGGAAAAAACCCAGTGAGATTAAAGCAGTTTTTATTTTCCTTTGGTAAATACACTTCTAGTTAACCAGCTTGCTTGTATTTTTTTTTTTTTTTTAGCTATGAGAGCCATATTGATCTTCTCGTCTGACTCTTGGAGAGAAAACACATAATTGCCGTTTTGTCTTTGGAGAAATGCAGAACTATTCATCTAAACCACTATTGGCATGTTTTGTTAAGATATAACCAAACAATGCTGAAAAAAGAAAGCTAAGCTATGTAATTACCTTTGGTGAAATTGCTTTCCAATATTGCCCAACAACCGTAATTATTTTATGTTAGAGGCAGCGTTAAGCTGTATCATCGCTCAGAACATCAGGTGCAAAATGCTGAGCGATTACATATATGGGAACCACAGAGGACAAGGAAGTGAAAGGGAGCGCACATTCTCCTGTCACGGGCTTCGGTCGCAGTCGGCGTGACCTCAGCAGCTACGGTAACACCAAGCAGAACAGCTGCCTCTGGCTTCACTCTCAAAGTGGGGGGTGTGCGGGGGTCTCTGAGCGCGGTCATGTCTTCACTGAGCGGACATCTGCTCCAGTCAGACGCTCTACACATTTCCCGGGTGTCAAAGTGTGTGCGGGTCTTTTAGTGGCGAGCAAGAAGCAGGAGGCCAGAACGCTCCGTGCCCTTAACAGTGGAGCGGCAGACCAGATGCCAAGTGCTACCCCGGACCCCCATCCTCCAGCGAGCCATCCCTCGGCTAACTGTTTGAATTATTGAAGGCAAGCTCTGGTTAGCTTTGCAAACATCAGCTATGAGCCTTTCCAGTAAATTCTCTTTAATCTGGTTTGCTTCCATCAATCGAGGTTGCCCCGTTTCATTTTCTAAATCTATACTATTTGATGTGAAGTGGAGAGCTTTTAAGACTCCCTCAACCGGTGTGGTCTTGTGCTGCTAGAGAAGCTCATTTCATCTGACTATCTTACGCGCTTTAACGCCAGAAGGCTACACGTGTGCGCAGTGAACACCTTGAAGAGAATGGCCGCTCCTTTTGCGGGCAAAGGAGGGCAGAGCTGTTCAGCTAGACACCCTCATCACCG
>JBCAUF010000046.1:8687689-8699447 GCA_038406115.1 Haemulon aurolineatum | reverse complement strand
GTCCCGTCCTCTTGCATCCAGCCACGGCAATACCCCAGGATTCACCCATTCACCGAATCACAAGGTTATCACATCGGTGATGATCTGTTCAGAGAAGGAGCCGTGACCTTGCCTTTGGAGAAATAAATCCTCATCGTGAATGCGTGCCATCTCCTTTCCTCGCTTGTTGCCAGTTGAAAACACTCTGCATTCAGAAAACAGTCTCTTTGCACTTTGCTCAAGGAGACGTCCTCACATTTCTGTCTCAGGCTGGAGCGAGTCTTCCCACAGTGGACATCATGCTTTTTTTTTCTGTTTGGACAGATCAGTGTGTGGCTGTGGAATTACTGCTATAATCCCCTTTGCCATAAGGGGGAGCTCAAAGGCAAAAGTGCTCAGTGCAGGACGCAGCAAGAACCAGCAGACTGGTACAGAGAGGGATCCATTTACCTCTGCATCAGCCCAGTGGAGGAATGGCATCTCTATTGTGGTTCCCTGATGTCGTTGCACAAGAGGCCCGATCCGTCTTCCTCCTAAAGGGTCCCAGAATGTGTTTCTCTCCCACCAGGGTTGTACTTTGGTCTGGATCGATCACTCTGTTTTTCACATGCATCCTCAAATGAAAAGGATTTAAAGTCTGAAACTGGCGTCTCGGCGCTCAACACACCCACAAAGTTCGCCTAAAAACCAATCGCGATCCAATCCTTTGGCAAATGAGGCGTGCGGGGTTGAAAGGGCGCGTGCGACTCTTTAAAAGCAATCAATGCGGAGATCGCTGAAGATCGCCGGTGGAACAAGTTGTGATGAGTCAGTTAAAGGTATCGATCCCGCCATTGATTCACTGATTGAGTCATAGCGAGTCTTCCTTCGCCGCCACGCGTGACTGAGCTTTGATTACCAGATGATTCACCTGCCTTTCGACCCCCGACGATTGGCTTTTGGCTCCAGCGAGTCGATGGATTAAGAGTGAGCTCGTGGTAAATCACCAGCGTTTACTGCTGCTTTTTTTTTTTTTTTTTTTCTTTGGGCGGTCTTTAACATGTTGTTCCAAGACTATGTGGAGGATGATCTTAAGGGAAGGAACAGAATTTATGGAGTGCTTGACTTGACTTTGGTGAGCCTTTACACACTCTGAAAGGGCCAGTCCTTCAAAATAAGTACTTGTTATACCTTAGTACTTTTACTGCTGCATAGTTATTTACTTTTACTTTACTACTTCCCACTGTTGTTGTGCTTAAGTAAAGAATTTGAATGCTTTTCCACTACTGGATGTTTATGACCCCAACTTGCTGTGTATTATTGTCCATGAAATGGCTCTTCCTTCTTTGTCTCTTAACTCTCTCAATTCATTGCCCGCATACCTTCTTGCTTTCTTTCTTTCTTTCTTTTTTTTTTTTTTGCAGCAGGAGCCATTTGCCGCTCTGTCCTCTGACAATGACTCTCTTTCTCCATCCCTCCCTCCCACCGTCTGTCTCAATCCTTCTCTTTCATTGTCTGTTTACCTCTCTCCATCGCCCATGCAGCATCACTCTTTCTCCTCTGGCAACGAGCTAGTCTGTCTTCCCTCTGCCACCCTCTCTCACTCATCCTCTCGACTGGCAATAACAGCTTATCTTCTCTCTACCCCCCCTCTTCTTCCCCTCCCTATATCTTGCAGGGTACATCGGATCCTCAGTGCGTTGTCTGGGACTATGGCAACCCGTAAGTCACTCTAAATGATTCTGACACTCGTGTGTGCATGTGTGTGTGTGTACAGTGCAGCGTGTCTGCCAGCGTGTGTGGCGATGTTTATCTCGTGTGTGCCCGTGCCCAGTCAGATTAATTTTATTAATGAACTGAAAACAGTCTAATGAAGTTCCCTGTGTTAGTGTTAATTAAATTAGTCAATGAGAACAAACACCATTCTCTCTTGTGTTGCCGAGAATTCAAAAGTACCATCACTCAGACGGCCTCGGCGGAGCAAGTTTTCCTTTATTGCAGCCCACTTTTTCAGTGTTTACCCTCACCCACACTCTGTTTGAGGTTTAATTTGCAGCTCCGTAATCCACTGTGGACATTTGGTTTTTCATGCCACTGGTGACCTGAAACTTTAGTTTCTACCTAATGGGTTCTCTCTCGTTTGTCTATGTAGGCCACTGACTCTTTGACATTGTTGGCTGTTTATAATGGAGCATCCCGTGAGCGACATATAACTGAACCACAAAGTGTAAACCAGCGCGATTGATCATGTTTCAACCATTAACCCACATAGTGACTACTCTTTTTTTTTTGTCAATAACAAAGTCAGACCTGTTTCTGAACCATTAAATCAGGGTTTGGCTCCAGGTCATGGTCTCATTTGCACAAGCCACTAGCTTTGAATGGCCCACATCTTTTACCCATGCTAGTATAAAAGATGCGACCCCCCGTACTAGTAATCACAACTACTACTAGACCTTTGTTGCTGTCTCCAAGGCAAACAATGAACGCTGAAGCTCAAAAGCTCAAGTGTTTTTGTTTCATTGTTACTTAGATGTACTAAATGCCATCCTGGTGGGGTTCCTTTTTCTAACACAGATTAGCCGCACTGTATAAAAACAGTAGTTTTAAGAGGCACATTTGACAGATGAACCTTTGACAGAGCCAATGGCTCATATTGGACTTGAATTTGTCATGGGGCCACCGCAGTAGGCCTCCCCGTCTACAGTGACAATAAGATGGATGACATAAAAATTCTGGTCAGCTCAGCTTCCCCCTCGAGATCACATTAGTTTACCCAGTGCTCGAGGAGTACTCTTCGCTGACCAAAGCACACAATGGGACCGCGGGTTCGCGCGGAGAGGATAAGACGTTGTAACTTATCAAACTACCCCTTCTCCATCAAGGTAGGAGAGGAACAAAGCTCGGCAAAGTCAATTAACTAGCCGGCAGATTACAGCAGCAATCAAATTAAATTCGCAGACATTACGAGGGCAGAGAGCCAAACGGAATATAAAGTGGCAAGGTGGCGGCGATGTCTATCAAACCCGAACGGCATCAAAGTGGGAGGAAGGTGGAAAACATCCAAATGTGTTTATCGGGGATTAGGTAATATGTTTGCACACAGGCGCCGAAGGGAGTGCGCACATGCTGAGATGCATTCACACACACAAACACACAGGCTGACCGGTGAATGTGACATACACTGTAATTCAAAGACTGAGTGCAAAATTATATGTATTTTCATATCATGTAGCCGGCAAACAAGAATGTTTCAGTAGTGATTTCAGAAGCTGTCTTAACCAGTCAGCAGCTTCACTGAGTAAAAGATTTGTTTTTTTATTTAATTTTTTTGGACTCTCATGTCAGCCATTCCGGCTCTCTTAAATTGACAAGGATCACAGTCTCTGTGAGTTATTTACATCTCGAGCTAAATGCACAGACTTGACCGTCTCGGTGTAAACAGCCCGCAGTCATCACAACATGCTATTTGGGTGCACAGATGCTGCTGGAGACAGCGTGATGCTGTGAAGCCCGGCCAACTGGTGCGCTTCAATTTAAAAAAAAGAGCAAACAATTAGTTGCAAAATATGACGCCCACATGCAGAATTTATCGTCCGTGCATGGTGTATATACGCCGATAAAAGTACAGGACACGACTCCTGGAACGGGGACCAAAGTAGCATCTATATATGCACAGTTTTGGTATTTCAGTCCTCCTCCATTTGCTCGTCTGGTGCTGGCCAGCAGATCTCGACTGGAGCCGGGGCGGGCAGCGCGCAGTTGATATGGGCAGAGGACATGTTGTACAAAGCGGCCGCTTGTTTGCTGGAGGATATCACCTCTCTCAACCTGGCTGTCTCTCTAGCCGAGCCACCCGGCTTTGAGGTTGAGCAGGAGGCAGACAAGAGGTGGGGAATGTATAGATAGCGATGCGGGGTGGGTGGGTGGGTGGTTGGTTGGTGGAGGGGGTGCGGGGGAAGGCAAACACGGCAGCAGCTGAAACCAGACAGCGAGGGGAGAAGAGAAAAAAAATAACATGCCAATATAAGACCTGTGCATGGATGGACGCTATATTTAACGCTCACACAGACTCGCCCACATTTGAAAAGCAAATGGTATCCTGCACGTGTATCTTTTTTTCCGCTTAATTGTTTTAATGTGCACACGGGTAATGCACACTCACTTGGAGATTAGGGATCACACAGAGGCTCTAATCTCTTAAAGCCCACTGTCATTCGCATCACAGTCGTCTGTGCGCACGTTCTCCGGCAGTGGTGGTCTATTTAGAAATCCGCAGGCAATTTCAGTGGTAGCTCGCTTCCCCCGTTCGCGCTCCCTCTCAGCTGGCTAAGTTGGCCAACAGTTTGTGGCACTCACAGTTCATCTCAGTATTTATGTGTGAGTGTTTATTTATTTATTTTGCCCCTAACAGGCCCATATGTCTGCACCATCTGCCCACCCAAATCGCCGTGCTCGCCATCCTTCCCTGTCTTCTCCCCCTACCCACCCATGCACCAGTCTCCTCAGCCTCCTCTGATTCATTCGCCTTGCCGGCTCGAATAGATACCGTGATCTTTAGGTCTCATGAAAGTTTCACAGGGTTCCAAACGGGGAGCTCAGGTCGGCGGAAGCAAAGCATCAAGAGCGAGAAATGTACACATTTTCTCGCCACGTGTCGGAGCTATGCATGAAAGTCTTGATGTTGTGATTTTTTTTCCACCTCAAGTCTTCACCGTGCTATTTCTGTGCGTCTCTCTGCTTCACCCTCTCTCTTCCATGAGAAATGATCATGGCTGTGCAGCTCCTCTCCGCTACGCAGTTGCTGACCTTGCCTCTGGCATCTCCGTGCATTGACCCTCAGCATGGGATATCTGGCTGAACCGCCACTGACACATGTGCACTTACTGTGCGAAGTGGAACACTTACTTTATGCCTGGTGCATTATAGATTACTGTGGCCGCGTTACACAGTGTATGTGCCACTCCCAGTTGTACTATACAGATTCTTCAATCGGAACAAACTGCCTTTCTGCTGGCATCTGTAGAATATACATTGCCCCGCTCAAAAATGTATTTATGCATCACTCACGCATTTCATATTTCATTTCCAGTAAGCACAGAAGCAACATACTGGCATACAAATGAAAAAGCTCAAATAGCTGTGTATTAAAGGCGGGCAACTGAGCAATCTCATTTTAAAGCGTACTTAAAAAATATGACCCAGTAGTTAGGGATAAATGCAATATACACTTTAGATGGATGGATGGCTTTAAGCTTGTGAAGGGTTGAGGGTCACTTAATCCCATTTCTAATCCCCAGTGGTCTTCAGTTTGATCGGGGATCAGTGGTTAAAGACCTACGCACCCCACCCTACCCCCAACGCCCATCACTGTCATGGAGTAATAATGGCCTGGTGTGCAGCACAAGTCGCTCTAACATCCTCAATCTGACACGGTAGATTGAGGCTTGCTTTGGGCTCAGACTGATCTGGCACCGCTATCAGCTTTTGGCACTGGCGGGTTTCAACCTTAAACGAAGTAAAAAGTCAAAGGCATATTCTGCACTCTGCCAAAAACTAGCTGGACACTAATCTGGCCAAAATGTAATCACATTTATTTTACAAAAAGGCATAGCAGCGAGCTCTGACCTCAGCCAAGTGTGTGACACTTTTTTTTTCATTCTCGTATTGGCAGTCTTTTGGCCCCTTATAGGCCATCTATTACTCTCCTGTGCAACAAACAAGCAAGTGCATGAATGATGAGAATAAAATACATAAATGTAGTGTAATGTTTGTCCTCCCCTGGATACTTAACATTTCACTTTCAAAGTCGGTTACTTATTTTAAGATGCCTTACATTAAAAGGGTACTGCATCGATTCAGCACTGGACGCCCATAACACTGTCGGACTCACGGCGGGCAGTTTTTTTTTTTTTTAAAGAGAATCAAAGTCGATGCACCATTACTAGATTATTCTGCACCTCCTTTGTCAAAAACCTGGCACCTGCAGTGCACTACCCACAATGCAACTTGACCTCCAACAGCCGGGCGTCAGATTGCCTTGTGGCGCTAGCCTGTTTGTTTCATTTTCAAACTCACCGTCCTCGGCCAAGGCCGACTTAAGTGACATCACTCGAGGCAATACAGATTAAGCTCCCACTGAAGCCATGAAAGGGTTTTTTTTCGCACATATGCACTAGCGCTCTCCAAAACCTGTAAACACACTTTGATGTGTAAAATTGGTGCAGCTGTCCTTCAACTGGGTAGTGCATCTGATGTGTAAATGTCTTGATGGGTATAATTACGTCTGTACTGCATATCGCCAGCAGTGATATTTGCAGCTTTTACTTCTAGTGCCAGACACTGGTCAGCATTCATTCATTTACAATCTTGTTTACGCTGTAGATAGAGTGTGGCACAGTGCCTCGGTGGTTAGCACAGTTACCTCATTGAAAGAAGGAAATTGGAATACCCATTTATAAATGTGTCTATCTGCACGTATGTTAGCCCCGTGATGGACGATGTCCATGGAGTACCCCATTTGGCGCAGACCCAGTCCATTCTGGTATACAATTCAGCCATATAGACAGTGCTATCCCTGAGGAGACAGCATAAAGTCCAGTCTGAAAATAGCCCACCATATGCTTATGTCTGTACAAGGTAATAGCTGAACATATTACAGGATGTAACGGATAATACAGTGCCTATCACAGGTGCATTATACAAGCGATCTGCCTTACTCTGCGCTTTTTCATTGCTTGTTTCAAAGCAGCTTCTGGACTTCAGTAGAAGTCCCAACAGACGTGGTAGTAAAATTGTGAAGAGAAAAAAACAAAAAGAAAAAACTGGCTGGCATTTCTTTCACGCCATCTGAGATCGAAACGCTTTGCATTCATTAACCACTTTACAAAACGTCCATTTGTCCGTGTTTCCCCCGTCTCTCCGTGTCGTCAGAAATGCACCCGCGCTAACACACTTACCAGCGTAGACACCGGGAGGAGGAGGAGTGGGGGGGGTGGAGGGCTGATGGGGCTTGCTCCACTTTTCCATCTGACAGAGCAGAAGGGATCAAGACTGTGTCAAACAGCGAGGCAGCGTGGCAAGAGGGAGTCGGCCAGTAGGGCTTATGTGGGCTCTGCCTCCATTGGGCGTTACAGACATGGACAGGCTCTCAGCTCATTTCCCCAGCTATCACAACAGTCCTTAGAGAGCGCGTTAACATGGTGGCTTCGATCCTCAAGGCATAACGCTCGGGTTCTTGTTGAGGACAGTCAGCTTTAGGGTATTTTGATGGCTTTAAGCAGCTGCTGCATGTTCAGATCAGATCCAAGTTGCTGTGCATACGAGCCTTAACTTTAGATATGATTTCCTTCTGCTACTGGACCTGATGGATGCATGTGGGCTGCTTTTTTAGTTTTTGGCGCTAAGGTAACGTAAATCGGGTTGGGATCGTTTGTTCTTATCGATTGTGTCGTCATGTGACCAGTGGGTGTGGAATGGAGGACTGCATCTCTCTGCGCGACCAGGGCAGAGCCTTCAGAGCTGATGCCGTTTCCCTCGGGCACGGCCGAAGATGATGCTAGCCATTTGTTAGTGATTAGTGTTTGGAGTTTAGATTAGTTTTAGAGGCAGAGAAGAAGACTTTCTCTCTGCTGTCAGTTGGAATACGTTGCCTCCTCACTGCTGGACCTCTAGAGTTTGAGATCCGCTCGGTAAGTGACGTCTTAAAATCCATTCCAAGTCATTTTTTGTGGCTGTTTTGTTAAGATCTTTGTGCTGCATATATACTCTAACAAGCTCTTATATGTAATCTAAAGTCAAGTGCGGTATTTGGCTCATGCTTATCTTGTTGACTCCCACATTATCCTCTTTACACATGCTGCTGGAAGTAGGCTGAGAGGGCAGTGTGCTAGTGCTTTACGAGACTATGTATGAGTCGTCCCTCGGGCCTTAATAGTCCCCCTTTAAGTCCCTGGCAAGATGCTCGGAAATTGTCCAGTTTGCACAGAGTCCCTCTGTACTTTCTATGAGATATAACATTTGAAAGTGGGTTGCAAAAACACCTCCCAAAAAACCCTTTTTATATATATATATATATATATTTATTTTTTTTTGAGTCAAGATTAATAATCCATTTTCCGTAGGAGTCACTTTCCTCAGAGCCATGTTAACACAGAAGGCAGGCAGTCAAGGCGTCAGGCCATTTATGGCTGTGGCTGAAACCTGTATCTCTGCTTTTCCTGTTCGCTGACTAGCTTGCACACCAGGAAGAAAGATAATCCGGGGAAAGAAGCTTATAAATTAGCCCGCGGCCATGCCAGAGAGCAGATTGGGGCAGTGGAGGTCAATGACAAAGCATTCTCCCCACACGAGAGTCGGAGAAGGAGCAGGAAGTAGGTTTTTGTGTGACATCCTCACATGACACGAGCCACAAGAAAGATAAGTAGGATTAGGCAAGGGCAGTATGTTTGTCTTTATTGGAGATCTTTTCAAGTCTCCATTTAAAAGTAAGTGAAGTAGAAGTCAATAAATACTGGAGGAATGAGTGTTGTAAACAACCAGTGTTCTGTCCTATACAAATATTTCTTTGCTCTTTCTATACAAATAGAAAATAAGAAATAGTTTCTTCTTCTATTTTTTTTCCAAGTCTTTCCATATCACGCAGGACTCACGTCAATAAATATTTCAAGTTACCACAACAGAGATTGCATTTACAAACGCAAGCTGCACAATCTTGCACATAAACATCACAGCAAGCCGGCAGATAATCTCGCAGCATGTTCTCGTGGCCCGTAAGAGCCGTCTTTACATCAGTCGGCGGGAAAGAGGCAAGCTTAGTTCCTACAGAGTTATTATCTGGGTCAAATACATTTATGCATGCGGACACACAACGCACTCACGCGCACTGAAATCCGAACGCGGGCCCGCGGTCGGGGCGAGACACAGAGGCAACGCAAATGCGGGCTGGTCAGCGCTGCGTAATAGTCGGGATGAAGGGTCGAGTAAGTACAGATGATTTGTGTCATGTGAAGATTTGCCTCAGTGCTTTCTAGCTGTACGGAGAGTAAAGGGCCAATATGCGCTGCCTCTGGTGAATGTGCATTCAGGCTCCCTGGCGGTAGAGGATGTAATATCTACCGGAATAGATTCCATCAGACCGAGTAGATGTCCTCCTCCACAGTTTTTTTTTTTTTTTTTTCCATTTCTTTTTGTGGCAATCATGAAACTGTACTCATCACAAAGAAGAAGATGCACAGTATGTTCACATGGATGTGACCATGTGAGGAAATGGGTGGAAATATTGGAGACGATAAGTATATTTAGAGTTACATTTAGAAACTGTCAAAATTAAGAACAAAGGTTTTTTTTAAATATATTTTCATGATAATTTTATTACCCAATGCTTAAAAGCCCTGCTGACTAAACCCTTGTAAATAATCACAAACAGACATTTTGGCAGAGAGAATATACTGTAGTGGGTGTGAATCTGTCACCATCAGTCACATTGAGTCTGGACAGTGTATTGAGAACCTTATGGCGGTAACTTAAGTACCTTGCAGAAGTCTAACCATAATAGGAAGCAATAAAAAACTTTTCAAGCTTTTTTTTTTTTTTTTTTACAGTCATTTTGGCTGATTAGACCCCTGCAGGCAAGCGGGGACATGCGGCCTTTTTTCACAGCAGACATTTTGACTTGTCAGTAGCAGGAAAAGCACAGGTGTTACTAATAGCATTAACGATGGCTCCATTCTTTGCCCCAGTGTCCCGGTAAGCCATGACAGTGAGCCAGCGTGCACAACACCGGGAGCCTGCACGACTGAAGCGGCTAAACAGAATTCAACCGTCATTAATGTGATTATATTTTCGCCTGTGCTTTTTACTGTGACATGTCAAAGTGTCTCCCCCGTGAAACGAGGAAATAAATCCACGCAGTCACCAGACTCCGTGTACCGACCGACGAGCAGGGGGGGACGGCACGACACCGGGGGCTACAGCTGTGAAAACAAGCACGCCATAGGTTGAGATGGAACACATGGTTCTGAATCAAAAAAAAAAAATGGAGAGACTAATCAGTGTGGCATAACAATAAATGTGCGCACACTTGATCGAACGTGTGGGATGTTAATGTTCCCTCCGAGCGTCATTCGCGCTCGGGGAACGGCGATGACATTAACACGTCGATGTCTGCACGACAGTGTCCACTCGAGGCCACTTCACCTTCATGAGCCTTAAAATCCCTCTCTGCGGCGATGAGCCCTCTCGTTCCCACTCGTCCTTCCGTCTATGACTCATTAGCTCTCTGTTTGCAACGCGTATCACTGACTCTCACTTTGCTTTTAGACAATGACTGTGCTCGAAGTTATCTTTAAAAAAAAAAAAAAAAAGCATTGGGGTTGTACAGTATCTGTGGCAGTACGCAATGAATTCACAATGCCATGCACTGAATATTAAACCTGCCCCTACTATCTTGCCTGACGTTATAGTAATTTGACTTGAAAGTATTCTCTGTGTAATGAGGGTACAACTTTTCATGATTTACATGCTTTTGATTTCCATCTGTGTGTGAAATTCCTTTGCCATCCCTCAATGCATTCTTCATCTCTTCTCATTTATCGCTGTTTGCCTTATCCCTGCCACTGTTTCACTTTTTCTTTTTTCTTTCCCCCTCCTGTGTAATTGCCTTGCTTGTCTGCGCTTCTGACCACCGACGACACAAATTCAATGGCGCATTTTGCCTGAAATGAGCAATGAGAACCCGAGCAATGGACACAGGGCAAGCGGTTTTTACTACTAAACTATATTTTTTGGCTACAGTCGTCTCATAAATCAGTTTTGACAGTGTTTTGCCAGCAGCTAAAATTAGCTGATAATGTTAATCCTCATTACATCAATGACAGCTATGTAGGACAACATTTTCCCATGTAAAACTGGTTTAAATGCTTAGCGGTGACTCGATATTAAATGCTGCCTGCATACAGTATGATAGCTCTTGTGTCTCTGCCTGTGCTCTCTGCTCCTATGTCTTACCCACAGTATGTGATCTTAGCCTGCTCAGGATAAAAGGTTGCTATGGATGAGAAACACTGGCAACACATACTGTAACTACATGTCTATGTGCTAGGCTGTTTCACTGGATTTTCTTCCATACGGCCGCATGAAATCCCTGCATCAAGCCCTTCAATTTTAAGAATTCAAAGCATGTAACCTTTTTTTTTTTTCTTTTTTTCTTTTTTTAACAGGGTTCAATTGGCTTTCATAGCACTGCCCTTTCAGTCAAGGGTTGGTGCCAATTTATTCTCAGTAGACATGAAAGGTCAATTTATGCTGTTGTTCAGGAGGTAGTTTTCCTATTTTTTTTTTCTTTTTTTTTTCTGAACAGCTGCAACATCATTCCACCATCAATTAGGAAACAAATTGGCAAGCACTGTAATATGTTACAGCAGTGTTCACTCAGTGTTGAGAAACAACACTTTAGTGCCGTATGGATGGATTGCCATGAAATGCTGTTCACTCGTGGTCCCCAGAGGATGAATCCCACTGTCCCCTCTTATCTTATTAAATATATCAACATTTACAATATGGACTGGCACAACATTTCAGACCACCATCATGAGCTTGACATTGGAGTTTTTGCGTGAAACGGCTCAGCCACAACTCTTCGGTGTATTATATCTTTGGCGATCCCCTATGCCTTTATCAAGGGTCATCAATAGATCAAAAGTTGAATTTCTTCAATACTTTTTTTAATCCAAACACCTGCAAAACAACATTCCCATCAGCCCTCATTTAGTGAGTTGCTGCAGACTCTTAGGTTGAGAAT
>JBCAUF010000046.1:8598376-8610331 GCA_038406115.1 Haemulon aurolineatum | reverse complement strand
AGATAGATAGATAGATAGATAGATAGATAGATAGATAGATAGATAGAAATAAAAGATCAACCATTAAGGTTGCAGCAATCAGCTGTCGTTGCCATTTTCTGCAGCGTAACACAGTGTTCCCATTTACCTTACTGGAGAACACCCCAACCACAGCATTAAGACTTGAGATAAACACCTCTTTCCTCACCCCTTGAGAATACCAGATGAATCACCGCAAGTTGTGAACAGAAAACATGCATTAGCTGTTTCTGAACAGTCTTTTCTTTTAAACGTGACCCTGAACAAGTCAAATGTTATTAAAATGAACTTGAAAAGAAAAAAAAAAGTCTTCTTTCTTTTCCATGCAATCATCCAACTCCCACAACTCAAGGAGATGCAGTGGCTTCAGCAAAGGTAAAACAAAGCACCTGTACTGACATTCATTTGTACAGAAGTGATTAATGCTGTGATTAATGCGCAGGATCTGTTCTTATTAGATTCTGCTCCCTCACCAAAAGAAACTTGTTCCAAGAACCTCATTAATCTTTAAAGAGTTGAGAAAAGCACAGCCTGTTGAAGTTCAAATAAATGTGCCAAAAAGAAGAGAAAGGAAGCTCCACTTGCAAAGTCCCGTGCACGGCGAATCGCTAAACATCACAGCTGAATTACTGCAGCATATTTGGTTTTATTCATCAAACTAAATAGCTTGTGTTTGTAAGTCGCTACATCAATCATGGGCGTACTGTAACATCTTCAGTAATGTAGCAAAATAATTTCAAAGTGCCTTTTTTCAAGAACACATACATTCAGGGGCATTCTTGTAGTCACTGACGTAAGATCATAATTGAACAATCTCACCTCCTCAGTACAGTCTAATAAAAGCAGAATTTGAGTAGCCTTACTTCTCAGCCCTGTGTAAAGTGGTGTGTATTACTTTTTTCCCAAAAGAACTGTGGCTGTATATTCCATCTCACTTCATACAAGGCCTTCTAAATGGCACCGAAACACTCAAGCTAAACTTTTTACTATGCTGTGTAGCTGCTGGGAGCCACATCTACAAGGGTGTGAGGGGAAAACTTTTGTTTAAAAAGGTTTGTTAATGGATTTTTGGTCACAAGTAGGCAAAAACCTCAAAGCAAACAAACAAGCAAACAAACAAACAAACAGAAAAACAATTGTTACCGCAAGCAATTATCAAATAATTGCCCACTTGCGCATCCAGCAACACTATCATCCCATGTTGTTATGGCTGATTTGTTGCCATGCTAATAGCGAGAGACAGGTTACTGAGTTACTCCTTAGTGTCACTAAGTCGCAGGAGGTAAGGTAAAAATAGTTTTGAAAAGAAAAAAATATTGCATACATGAACCCAGGAACTAAAACACAAGACTTGTCGATTATGCATTATGGTAAATGTCAGCATTCCACGTGACTGGCACCTCGTAAAGCAATTAACTGATATGCATTCAAACAGCCTTTTCATCAGTGTCCAAGAGTAAGCTGTCAAAAACGAGAGGAGTTTTGAAATGTATTTATTTATTTTACTGACGTGAAAATACTAGTGAAACTGAAAGCAGCTTTTGCTTCCTTCCCCAATTTTATTTTGAAGGGAAAACCTGGTAAGTGAATCAATATGCAAGCTTAAAGAGGTAGAGGGTACATACATGATATGCTTCTGCATGAATTCATCTCTCTGACTTACAGTAATGCAGAGTTTGAATGACAAACAGCTATAAAAAAGGTAGCCCATAAGGTCCTCTTTTATTTCCTTTAATTCAAGAAATAACGTTGAGGCTCAAAGTTCATTATTAACTTTACTGTAGACCTCAAGGACTGTTATGTGACAGCTCTGGAGCTTTCAACCACATCACATTGTCCTCACCATCAGAATTGAGTTTCCTCAGTTGCCATTAAATTGTAGCTTTAGACATCACAACAGCTACCTAATGGACCTTGAGATGAGGATACATTGTCGACTAAGGACCAATGGCTTCTATTGTTGTGAAGTACATTTATTTGTGTTAAAAAAATGAATGCAATATATGTGTTTACCTAGCTAAATATGTCATTGCAAATAACAAAAATTATATTGTTCATGAATCTCAGCATCCGTTGGATTTATCAGAAAGAGGCCCTACAAGAACAGCGCTTGAGGGGAGCCGAGACCCTGCAGCTAAGATGGTGGCGGTTCTCAAAAGGTACAATTTTTAACATTCACTGAGTTTCAAGTTTAATAAGTCATACAAATATACCTTTTTGATGAGTCATACTGCCACACAAACCTTCACACATAGTCTACCCCCAGATGTCCCACCCCTGCTCTTGGCTCTGAACTGCGTGTCCTGCAGCAGCTGGTGGTGGTCTTGCTTCATCAGCAGCTCTGCTGGAAGAGAAATTGGTGCTTGAAATGAGTTCATTAGGGGAGCACAATAGGCTCCACAACTTACAAGAAAAGTAGTACTCGCAGGACAGAAGATGTTTCAAATAAGATAATCTTCTCGAGTAAAAGAATTCCATTACAACAACATGTACAAACTGAAGCTAAAGTTATTGCTTGCGAAGCCACGTCCCACACAGATAAAACAGTGTGTGTTGGTGAGGTAATTTTGCAAACCAGTCAAGGGCGAAGATTTCATGTGAACACTGGTGGAGACACTAGCTATTTTCTTATATGGTATCAGTCTGCAACACTTGCTGTGCTTGTCACACAGGAATGTGCTCTGGTATATACATGCAGAGCTGAAGGCCCATAACGCATTCAGGTAATGTTCGGCATTAAAGACTGTCGGCCTAGCAGTCACGGGTTTGTTTTTCTGCCGATATCGAACATATAAGATAAGTGTCAGGTGTGCAGTTAAAAAAATATAGGAAAGTGTAATGTTTCCAACTTAAAATGTCAACCTACACCTGTCGAGCCGCATAACCTCAGAGGGGCTGCAGTCAGTTCTCCCACCATACATAGCAAAGAGTCATTATCAACCTTGAACATTTGCCATCAGCATGATCTCTTCTGCAAGCCTAATGCCGCTGCTGGTGCTGCTCCCTCTCTGTCTGCCTGAGCCTCAGGGTTATCATGAGCATCACAGCCATCTAGTGTCAGTATAAATGTGCTGAAGGGCCTCGGCTGCTGATACCATTGTGGGGTAGAGTATGGAGTAGAAAGTCCCAGATACATCACAGTGGAGACCATTATTTTTTGGGGGGTGTAACCCTTACAGATATTTCAGCAGTTGTTGAAGGGGACATTTTGTACACTGTCTGACAGAATACATGAGGGTGCTGCACCTGTTATTTGTTTGTTTTGATGGTTGGTTAGATGGACAGTGCTGTGGCTGTTTATCATTGATACACTTGATGCTGCAAATTTCATTTATAAATATGAAATGTGATGCAGATTAGCACTGATGAGGTCTTTCACTTGTGTTGCCATGTCCATTCCTGTGAATATTTCCTCATCAACATTAACATTAATAATAGTTATGCTGTTATTGGTTTGTTTTCAAGCAGTAAGGACGAAGAAGTAGCCAACAAATGTGACATTAATAGATAACTTTTTTTGAGTGCTGCACCATTGGGATGACACATTCGTTATTCAGGCACTAATTTTTTTTTCTCTAAAGTATCCTGCTTAGCGCTGCACCCCAGCCAGCTGTTCATGCTTTCCGTGCCAATGTCAGCAGGGACATCATCCCGCCTCTGCCACACCAGGATGATCATCAGGTCCTTTTGAAAGGCAAAACCAGAGAGGAGTGTCCCACTCTTCAAGCCCAGAAATTGCACTGGAGGAACCAATTAGGCACTTCTTTATGAGATCGAGCCCAGCGGGTTCACGTAACATTTGGGCTCCCAGCAGGTCTGTAGAGTTTGCATGTACAATAGGCCGTTACAGAACTCCGCCGAATCAGATTAGCTCATTTAAGAGGCCACTTATAACACCACAGTTTGCTTTTAACCGGCCAAAACCCTGGTATCATGTCAGGAAATTAGATGCTGCAAATGGAATTATTCACTCAAGAGAAGCTGTGCTGTTCCATGACTGATTCTGCCTTCGTCCCTGAAGCATTTCTGATGAAAAGCATTATTTTATAAACTGCTTATGTTGAGCAGGATGTTCCAAAACAACACTGTCTGCTTAATTTTTCATGTGAAACTCTCATAACAGGCATAATAGGTGCCTCATGGAGCAGAAATACAGCAGCAGTCAACAGCCTGATTTGGTGATATAACTGCAAGACAAGCCCATTGCTGTTGCAATTTTTCAAATAACTGTTCAAATTTTGCCCATGTGGTCTTCACAAAACCAAATAGTACATCATTGCTGAAATGCTAGCCCATCGTTTTTTTCAAATTGCTTCCCAGAAAATGAGACTGACACTTCTCCACACATTTGTTCAGCCTGAAAAAACAAAGTACCATGTGTTTCTTTTTGCAATACTATGTGGAGAAGAATTAGATGTATTTCTAATAGCAGTCATTATGGCGTGCACTAAGATTTAGTCAAATTGACTCCTCTTTTAGCAAAATGTTTAGTTTCTCTTTATCTTCAATTAACTCAGCAGGGGTTGTGAATTCCGAAATGGAAAATTCTATAGTAGCACCATATTAAAACTTTCTACACAAGTGTAGCATCAAATGTTCTCAGCATGATATCAAAAATAACCTGTTGCTAACCAGAGAGTCAATAATCACATGTTGATTGCACAGCCTTTTTTAAAGCTATTTTCAGCACAGATAAGCAAACCAAGCAGGAGTGTGGAAGCACTTCCTTAATGGCTGTATTTGTCACCCGTTTGGAAATTCATCACAAATGACGTGCTTGCTTAATGAAAATCTTCACTTGCGTTTGTTTTAACCAGCACAGCTGTGTTGAGATACTGCTCTTAAATCAAAATGCTTGTAAAAATTTGTATCTTCATCTTGAGGTTATATTACAGTAGTTGCACTGCCCTAATCAGAGAAAAAAAAAACCAAAACTGTAATTGCTTCTCAAGATGACAATTGTTCAAAATGTGGTTTGCATGAAACACAAATCAGCACTGACACCGAATCACAGAAAAATGAAAAAAGAAAAAAGTGATAGTTAAGTGTCACATATTATTCCGCTGAATGCATCTCAATGAATGAAGTTAAGGGACTGAAGTTATTTTTTTTTTTAATACAAAGCCACTAATGCCCATGAGAAATCTAAAATCACCTATTTGCTTTTCACAGTAAGATGTTCCTACTGCCAGCTATTACACCTGCTGGAGATTCGCCCCATCTCCCTGATGTCATCGCCGCCCGTTGTTTGCAAAATTGGACTTAAAACAGCTTGAACAGGGAACTACTATCTTGACATACGGGATCTATAATTTGAAACTACATGTGTACTGCCGCGTGTGAGGGTCTGGCAAACATGCATTCATGAGAGGTGATTAAATTTTTCTGCAGTGTAATATGACAATTAAGGGTGAACAGATCAGGATTTGAGTTTGCAGATAACAAGTTGTTAAGATTTTTATAGAATCGTTTAAATTGCATATGCTGAAGTCAATATGATATTATCATCTAATGATGAAAGATGTTGCAATGAGAGAACAAGAAAGTAATGACAGATGCAGACATGTATGCATTTTAATAAAATATAACAGAGAAATAGAAACTTTCCCATTTTAAACAACCTTCCTGGCCATTCGAGTTGAAATTTCTGAGTTAACAAGCTACATTTGAGTCTGTGTTGGTGTTTAGACATGAAGCATTGCAGATCACAACACAACCACTGATCAAATTAAGGTGAATATTGGTAGGTAATGATCAGTAGCTGATCAAACAGAGCACCCTTAGTGACAAATTCAACCCATCTGAAGCCACAAATTTAAGCTAGCTGTATGGCTAAACAAGGCCGGGTCTAGACAGGCATGTATGAGGGGGCAGCCACAAATCTTGAGGGGGTATTGTGCTCCAGCACCTTTTACTGTACCATGTCTAACTGACAAATTCACTCACTAGGATGCGGGTACACTGAACAAGTGCCTTGTAAAGTACTGGGACTCAAATGCTTGGCATCGGGGGCAGAGTGGCCATCGGGACGGCCGGGACATTTCCCAGTCGGCCGATTGAGTTAAAACTATTATCCAACAATCATGTTCCTATACAAGCCGCTAAGATCTCCAACAACTACATGAGAACACACTCCAACGGCATATATAGAAGGCTTGCTGTCTCTCGACACCTCACTCATGGTTGCTGGAGTCTCAAACGCACTCTCATTAACCCAGCCTACAAATTTTTGTTGAGCCTCCTATCTTGATCTAACTCTTTTTATTGACACATGACGTTGCATAATTTTCATGACCACAAATATAAATTGCCCAGCGATTTAATTTGGTTTTTTGTTCATCAATTAATGTAGAATGGTCAGAGCAAAATCTCATGGGAAATGAGAACTGCAAATCACTCTGCGTTTATCCAATGATTGTAGGGGGATGAATGAGCGGCCATCAGACAGAGACGCGGGCAAGTTGAAGTGGGCCGGTGCAGTCAGAATTTTCCCGTAGGATTTTGGTGTCCCACTCTGCCCCTGCTTGGCACTTATTTTATTGTAGTTATTGTTGTTAGACTAACCATAGGCTATATGAACTTGGGTTGCTGTTAGTTGTATGTCCAACCCTCAACCTGAAGTGACTGCACTTTGTCAGGCCTCTACCCTAAGACCTGCCCAACTTGGGCGTCCCAATGAGTCCTGTATGAGACTTTTAATGAATTTTAATTCTTTTCATAGTGTAAATATGAGCATTATAGCTCAATAGCTTCCAGGTCATGCGACCTGTTGGCTCGGAATCAGTGCAGGACAATAGAGCAACACCTGCTGTATGAGACACAGCTGTTTTTATCCCATTTGAACACTTTTCATATTTGTTATGAATTTTAATTCTTTTCATACTGTAAATATGAGCATTATAGCTCAATAGCTTCCAGGTCATTTGACCTGTTGGCTCAAAATCAGTTTGGGACAGTAGAGTAACACTTGCTGTATGAGACACAGCTGTTTTTATCCCATTTGAACACTTTTCATATTTGTTATGAATTTGTTATGAACTTTTATTTGTTTCATATGGTAACTTTGAGCATTATAGCTCAATAGCTTCCAGGTCATGTGACTTGTTGGCTCAAAATCAGGACAGGACAGTAGAGCAACACTTGCTGTATGAGGCACAGCTGTTTTTATCCCATTTGAACACCTTTCATATTTGTTATGAATTTTAATTCTTTTCATACTGTAAATATGAGCATTGTCGCTTAATAGCTTCCAGGTCATGTGACCTGTTGGCTCAAAATCAGTTTGGGGCAGTAGAGCAACACTTGCTGTATGAGACATACCTCTCTTTATCATATTTTAACACTTCCCATATTTTTTAATGAATTTTAATTCTTTTCATACTGTAAATATGAGCATTAAAGCTCAATAACTTCCAGGTCTGGCTAAAGGACAGTTATTTTGGTTTGTTGGTCGGGTTAGGGTTGACATTTTGGGGTACTTTGGAAACTGCTGGATTACCTTCAAATTTCCCATCAGTCTAAGCTGTAGCCTACTTCATATGTTTAAGTAGCCTACTCATAGCATGAAACGTAAATCTAACATGCTAACATAAAACTTGAGACTTCTTATTCTGGTCCCTGGAGGTTGCAGTTTAGTGTTGCAGACTGATAAGGTTCAGAAAACAATCGTAATTGAAGCACTGAGTTGTGATGAAATGTTCATTTTGTCCCTTACTGTTATTCTTAGTTTATGATAGAGACAGGCGCATACGTACAGCCTGGTTGCCCTCTAGACCTTTATGATGTGTGTGATATATGGGTCCCTGCTGGGCCTGATGTGGGTCGTGAGAAGTAATCAAATGCTCCAGAGGTCACCGTTAAATGATGCTTCTTTTTATAACGCATCCAATGACAGGTGAATGACACAGTGATTTGTCCGAGTGGAAATTAAACTGAAACCAGTAGACGACATGGTGACAGCAGGTTTCATCGCCCTCCTGAACCGCCAAATCCACGCCGCTGCACAACTGCACAGCACACTCTGCTTTTCTGTCTCTCTGGCTTCTGTCTCATCGCCTGTTAATTGGTCTGGCTTCGTGTTAGTTACCTTGACAACGCATTCTCTCCTCTCCTTTCCCATCAAACCCTCCCCAGACTCTCGCGCAGTGCATCGGAGGTTCAGTGGACGGTTTTGCTGCGAGCAGAGGAGGGAATAGGCTGAAGACACATCTCGCGTCTCCCCGGCGGCATATTAATGCTTAAGTTGTCCCTCAGGTCAGAGAGCTGTAAACACTCATGAATGTTATGAGGCGCTTCAGCCGTAAACCCTAGAAAGGCCAATGGATTTGAGGGATTTCAAAGACCAAAACGCTTAACTGTATGTGGAGGAACACTGTTTTTTGTTTTGTTTTTTTTTGGGGGGGGGGGGGGAGGGGGGTTTAAAGTAATTACCACATATTTCATGATTCCTTTTAAAAGGCTATCTCACAATATGCATTTCCTCTCTCGAAAATTTCCCTCCTCCTTGTCTTTGTGGTGTCTGCCAGCATGCTCTGTGGTTAGGGGGCTGCTGTTTTCACAAGTAGGGGAAGGGCACGTCTTGCAAATGGACATGTCATGTGGAGCGATGCCCAGCCAGTTACACTGGAGAGAGCCCTGGGGTCTAGAGCAGAGCAGCCAGGCAGACACTGAGAAAGAGAGGAACTATCTTTGGCCGGGCCAGCCAGCCAGCATGCTCCCTGGGCCAAGCTGGATGCATGGAAGAGAGCGGACACAGGCAGAAAGAGATGGAGAGAGGACAAAAAGGGAGTCGGGTAGCAGAGTGATGTGGTTGTTGATGGTGCTGGCAAACAGATGTACTCTACTGCATTGAACAAAGAGAAGCTGTGCACAATAAACTCTAGGAAGTCATATGGGTTGTGCACAAAAGCCTATTTCAGACTTTGCGTACAGGTCCTCATGTAAATCCTGGTGCTCTGGCAGTATTTCTAAGCATAACAGCAAGATTTAAATTAACAAATGGCTTGTTTGTTATTGTCTTTAAAATTTAACAATATGAGTTTTTTTTTCTCCTGAACTGAATAATTTTATCAAATCATACCCAATCTTTGATACTATTTATCACTGGAAATTATTATGGGTTAGGAGTTAGGGTTAATCTTCACAGTTTTTTTTTCTTTTGGTTTGTTTGTTTTTTTCAGCTCAGAGTCATACGTACCTTTGCTTACAATATCTTGCCCATAGATACATACTCTAGTCAGTATATATATGTGAAAAAAAACAATGATAATAAATAAAAAGTCTCTAAAATAAGGCACGTTGTATGGGATTGGACAAAATATCATTCATTCGAGCTGTAAACTAGAAAACCATTAAGTTTTGAAGATTTTTGAATTTGGTGTTCATAACATTACCACCAGTCAACACCTCTTGCACCAAATCAACTAGAGATGAATTCTTAAGGAATTCTTAAGGATTTCTTGCTTAATGTTTTGTTAGCGTTGTTGTCATGGTGAAAGGAAAACGCCACTGCTTGAATGTAACAAGCATGATGCAAACAGCCATCTCCTGTAGTTCTTTTTAGGCACGACATGACCAATGATGTCTTCTTCTTGTGACTGCAGTCTCACTTTGACACACTCGAAAAATGAGATGTTCTGCTTTATATAATGTATACCATATAATATAACAAAGTGGACAGGGTGCAAGGACAGATGAAAATGAGGTGGGGGAGGGGGTTTAAAGTGAAGGAAGGCACGTCAAGATGAGAATCAAAGGGTAGCTGAGGTGCAGAGAGGTAGAGAGGTCCAGCGAGGAGGAGAGAGGAATCAGCCGTGTGTATCACTTTAATGAAGTATCACGACTCCCTCACTGCTCGTCTGTCCTCCGCCTCCTAACTCTCCCCCAGACTCCGCGGTGTCATCCCGACAGGGAAGGTGTTGCTGTGACTGCCGCTGAGCCCGGCCTGTCATGGCGGAAGTCGGAACTAATTTGGTAACATGACCCTGCATCTGGAAGGCCTGAAATGGATTATGGGGGGGTTGGGTAATGTGACTCTCAAGCGATGCTCCTGAATTAAAGAGTATCTTGATGTTATTAGTACGCACACGAATTAATCAATATTTCCCATCTATTGCTCAGTGTTCATGTTGTGCCCATGACTGATGTGATATTTATTTTCTTGACTGCAACCCCTATTCTCCTTCCAAATGTCCAGCTATTTAAATAATAATAATGATTATGATAATAACTACACGGCTTCATGATCATGATTAAAAATAAATAGAGTGAAATATGCCATTAGTGTACATTTATCATACATGAATGTACTCGGCTCCATTATTTCTTTATTTTTCCAAGCAGCAACATGGACATTTGCCCAAAATTACCTCCATAATCACAGCAGAGACGTAAAAAAAAGCAGACAGCTCCCTCTTCTCCCTCCTCTATCTGTCCTATATGTTGTCAGTGTGTCTCTGTGCGCCTGGCTCAGCTGTGTGAGACTTTGTGCGGCCATGATTGGATGCTCTTAAGGAAGTCAAGCGTTACGCCGCTGAACAAGAGGGAGACAGAGAATTTAAAAAAAAGACAACCGAATGAGAGCGAACGAGAGAAAAATGCAAAATGAGGAGGGCGGGAGACGAGGGAAGGCCACTTTACATCAAGCACCTTTTAATCAGAGCTCTCACAATGGGGGACATAAAGATAACAAGGCACAGAGAGGCTCCTGTTGGCTCTCTCGGAGGTTAAAGTCATAGATTTATGGCTAGCTGGGGAGAGTCCTCTCAACCATGTTTAAGCGCCAAGCTCCTAGCGATAGGGATTACACTGGCACGGCCATCTCCAGACAAGTTATGAATTTATCTGGGATTTAGACTCCCAACCTGCTGCACAGGCAGGTGGCCATGTACCTCTGTCCTTCACCGGTGCCTTGCAGAAAAGATCCACCTTCAGATACTTTTACACTGCATGCCAAGGGTCGCTGCGTGTGCTGTCAAGTCTACTTTTTGGCCCTACTTCCTGTCAACCTGTCAAGTCTAATTGTCCTTCAAAAAAATGATTTTTTGTGTTTTTGTCTTACTCTCAGCAATCTCAAGAGAACAGGTTTAAACTTGTTGCATATGTACAGCAGGAGAGCTTACTCTTTCCTTCTTAAAATCCAATATCCGGTGGTTGCATTGCATTATCCATATTGTGGCAAATGTCACCTATTTCTCCCCAGATATTCCCCCAAACTTCAGTGCAAAATCACGGCTCTTGAGTTTCTTTGATTCTGACGGGCCGATATGAAAACTTCTGGCACTTTTTCATCAAGCAACTCTGAACTCCCCCTATGAAATGTATTAAAAGTTAGAATGAGGTGAAAAATTCTCCGACCTCAGAGTAGGGCTGGAATTATTTACCACGCTTTCAGCATGGATCATGTATCTGTAACCACTTGTCAAATGAGTGCATAACGAGGCGCTATAATGACACTGACAAAGCGAGATGAAGTGCTAAATATTGCAAGTAAGTAGGAAGCACTTTGTGGAAAATCTGTATCATTAACAAAAGTAAGAGTCTTCAGCTATGCTAGCAGCTCTGGGAGGGTGCACTTGAACTAAACGCTAACATCAGCATGCTATCTTGCTCATGTAATGGGCCGCTGAGCGCGAGGCCCGTAATAAGACTATAACTCGTGCTATGAAGGACAGCTAGTGTGCTTCCTTCACTTCAACCCATTGTCAGGTTTAATTTATACTACTATAGGAAGTGTCTCGACAAAGCGCTCTGGACACCATTGAAGAGCCACAAAACACTGAAAGAGTAAACGCATTGTAATTACAATGCAGGGGGCTGGCTGCTTTCCCATACTTAACACTTACTTCACCAATTAACTCACATATGATGCCAATTATCTTCATGTAACCCAATATTCACATCTCTTTATACCAGGAAGCAAAATAAGTTATGAACTTT
>JBCAUF010000046.1:8525041-8538048 GCA_038406115.1 Haemulon aurolineatum | reverse complement strand
CACTGTCACCCCACTTCTAGGAGTGGGAAACCAGCTGCCAGCAACAATTCTGTATGTGCATGCGTGTGTGTGTGTGTTTGTGCGTTTGTTGCGAAGAGAGTGAGAGAGAGACAGAAAAAGAGCAAGAGAGAATATTTCAAAGTGTTCGCCATCTCAGTGAGCATGCATTTCACTGGGCTTGTTTGTGAACCCTTCATCTCTCAATACATCTACACACACACACACTCATGCACTGTGTGAGTGTGTGTGTATATATTCGCGCGCTTAGATGCCCTTGACCAAAACTGAGGGATGAGGCTTGCCGGACTGTATCTGCTATGAAAATTAATGCCAGGGGGTTACGCACAACGGGGCTCTGCTTCGCACTGCAGTCACACAATGTGGGGGAGACGAGCAGGGAGGGAAAGAAGGGACCTAAAAAAAACATGTATAGAATATAAATATGCTTGCACAGGAAACACAAATACAATTGCTTTGTCACCACTAGGATGCTAGCTCTCTGGCCAGCAACAGCATGTGTGTCAGGGAAGAGGTCTTAATCGAGCCACAGTGTAAGTTCCTCAATTGTAAAACATAAATACATGCAGAAATTCATGCATCATACACCTGAGCATAAATATAGTAAAGATATGCACAACTGCAGCAGTGTAATGTAATTTCTTTTTTTAAAACAAGTAGTGTAAGGGGTGATAATGTGAAAGGTCAGTAAATGCTGCAGGCTGCAGGGGGTGGGCAAAAATATCGATATGGCAAAATATCGCAATACTTTGATTTAATATTGATATTCAACGTTTTAATATCGCACTTTTGCACCAGGTATTGCTGCACGGCTACATAAATTGCATTGTTTTGACTCAGTTTGTCCCATGAATAATCACTTATCACCTGATGTACATGCAACTCATACATACAACTTGGATTTTAAGATGCGTAATGCATTATTAATTTTTCAGTGAACCATGTAGAACATCGCAGTATATCACAAAATGTGGATTTCGCAATATCGTATTGTATCGTAACTCAAGCATTGTGATGCGTCTCGTATCTTGGCAATACCCACCTCTATTCCACATATTAAATACAGAGGATGGGTGGTGGGTGTTGAAAGCTTTGGAGCAGCTTCTCTGCAAGCAACACGCCTGTTGCTGTTCCTTTATACATGCACTGCCCAACAAGGTGCTGTATTTCAGGCTGCTACAACAAAAGCAGGTCCCCATTCTCAAATCCTGTGTCTGTTGCCAGACGAAAGCAATATGAAGTGGTGTGAGAGAGTGTCTGGTGTCATTTATAGCATCTTTTTGTTCATGCTTTTTTTTCACTGCCTGGCAAATACCCACTGTGTTAAAATGCTGCACTCTTGGATAATAACTGGGCAGCCTTGATGGTATAAATGTGCAGTTTCCGAAAGCCAGAGCCAAAATATCAGGGGATGTTTTCTCAGTCTTGACAAAGGTCCTCCAACTGCTTTCACAGTGACTAAAAGACATGCCATTCAAGTTTATGGAGTTCCACTGTAAACTTTTCCTGCACTTCGTTTCTTAGTTTCTCAACTGCCACGTATTGAGACGTCTCTCTGACCCGTCTGAACCTCTGCCTCGCAGGCAAGTGTTTCCTCACGGCTTACCCGAGGAGTTCACCTTGATCTTCACCCTGGCATTGAAGAAAGCCGCCCTGAGAGAGACCATCTACCTCTTCCAGATAGCTGACCAGCGGGGATACCCACAGGTGGGGTTCATTCGCTGCTTCCTCATTGCCTGCTTGCTGTCTCTCTCTCTCTCTCTCTCTCTCCTCCCACCACCACTCCTTCACTTTGCTCTCACTTCCCCGCCTCCCCCCGATCGCTTACTTTTTTGTCCATCACGCCTTTTGTCTATTCATTCCGCCCATCTCTCATCTCTCTTTTGCATAGTCATCCACTTTCCCCTTCGATTTATTTTCTCCCCGTGACACCTTTTCAATTCTCTCTCCCGGCTTTCACTCCGCACGTCTTTTGTCCTCTCTTATTCTTCATCCCATCCTCCCCTCTCTCCCTCGCTCCCCCGCTCGGCTCCCCCGTCCCTCCGCCGCTCTTCCCTCGATCATCTCCCGCTCTCCTCTTTCATTCACCTTCATTGTTATTCATGTGTGTTCCATGATGAAGCGCTGGAGTCCCTCAGAGTCCCCATAATCACTAAGAGTCTGAGGCCAGATTTAAATACTCAATGTGTATGATGGATGGAGACCAAGTCGCCTCATTAGGAGTGATTGATTGGCTGTACTGCTTGCGTGTGTAATTAATATGTCTTCCCTCTTTACCTCATCTCTACCACTGTGTTCTGCGGCTTTGTTCTGCGGTAGCAGCCTGTACATATTACTCTTTGTTGCCAGTCAGACAACTGCATTTTTCTTATGCATTGGCATGTCGAACACATTGTTTGGTGTTTAATTAGCACTTGTGCATATTCATATATCATTGTGCACCCACCCGTCTCATCTTCATAATCCTAACCCTCACATCTCCATCCCGAAACCTCAGCTCTCTGTGGACTTCAGCGGGCCTGATGGCACCCTGTCCCTGCGCGCCAGGGGCGTGGACCCCGCGGCCGAGCCGGTGAGCTGCGTCTTCACCGGCGAGGGGGTGGAGGCACTGATGGACCTGCGCTGGCACAAGGTGGCCATCAGCGTGCAGAACGGCGCCGCCTCGCTCCACGTGGACTGCAGCTCCATCGAGACCAAGCCCCTGGAGGATCGTGGGACTGTGCCCACCGACGGGCACACCCTCCTGGGCATTCGGGCTTCGGACGCCGGCCCTGTGCAGGTAAAGTGACTCCTGAGATGAGAGGAGAATTTTTATGAGATATTCAGTGTGTGACTGCCCTATCACGGCCATTGAAGAGCTTGTGATCAAGGTTCAGCTTTGCAATTCAAATGCCATCTTCACTTGAAAGTGTCGTGACCTTCATTTTTTCTCTGTATAAAGACAGATGGAATTGATTTTTTTTTTTTTTTTTGTAGACCAATCTCCCATAAAGACCTTTTTGCTACAAACCTTAAATGTCCATATTCATATTTATGTGTATGTATGTGCATTTAAGAGCATAGACTATGCCCCATTGGTGCTGTGTTCTCTGAGGCAATTTCATCCAGTCTGGATTGAAAAAGTGAGCGGACTTCCTGGGAGATTCCAAAACTATTAACGCTGAATAGATCCAGTAATCCAGGCACTTAGTTTGACAATCAATTAACTGAAAGAAAGCTGGCAGGGTTTTTTGTTTGGGTGGGGAGGAAGTTTTCATACATGCACACACACACACACACACACACACACACATGCATACACTTGCATGTAAATCTCCTGACAAAGTGCTTTCCTAATACTTTATATAAATGAGAAATTAACTGGCTCTCAGCCGTGTTTACTGCCTCATTCAGACTTTATTTGCATTATTAAACAAACAAACCGAAGGACTCATGGATACCTGCCTGTTTGGTATATTACAGCCTTTTCCCCCCTTTGTGTTGTAGATGGACATTCAGCAGGTGATGCTGTATTGTGACCCCTCCCTCGCCATTCAGGAGGCCTGCTGTGAGATACCGGGGGCACGGGTAAGACTTGCAACCCTCACTAACTGATAAACAATGATTAACAATAACGGCAAATTTGTGTGGAGCACAAACTATTCTCATTTGCCTTGCCTGGTTAACATGCCTTATCACAAGGAAAACAGTTCATCTGGCCACCTCTAAACAGCACTAATGAACACATTATTGATGTAATCAGTACAAAAAAACAAAGTGTAGAAATGGCAATTAAAAGCATTAACTTCCTGGAGTCTCAGCTGGTTACCTCACAACTTAGCCAAGAATTAATCTGGTCTGTAAAATGGCAAACTATGTACGGATAAAATAATTGAGATATTATGTGTTCATGAGGTCAGTAAGTGCTGGTTTGGTAATTTTCTTTTCCTTTGGACAGAGCCAGCTGAGCTGTTTCCCGTTGTTTCCAATATATGTGATAGGCTAATCTAACTGTTAAACAGATGATCGGAGTGGTATCAATATTCTAATCATCATTCTAAATCAATCATCTTAATTAGCATTTTTATAAGCTCTTTTTCCAAAATGTCAAAATATTGCTTCGACAAGATCTTTGTGGACGTTGAGCTGCAATTGTCCTGGACATGGTAGGGGTCTGCTGACTTTCACAGGGATTCTTAGCGGTGCTGAGTTTTCACAACAAGGGGCTTGAACCGCTTAGACCAGCTCATGGGGTACCCTAAGTCATCAGTCCAGCCCTAGTTCCCTACATGGGGCAAAGGTGAGGTATGAGTGTTGAACATCGTCACAGGAGAAGTCTTTTCTGTGGCTTTAAAATGATTTCTTCACAGGTTTCAGACTCACACAGATCTTTACTTCAAGTCGATAGGTGCCTGCCACTGAGGCGTTTTTTTTGTTTGTTTGTTTTTCTTTTTTTGTGGCAACTTGGAGAAACTTCTCCAAGTTAAACCTGAACTGAGCTCACCCCCGTGGCAACGACTCAACACTTGTTGCAGCTGCTTCACAATAAAAGTCGAAGGTATTTGCTGGAAAGTGAGTGTGCAACAGCTGCAAGAAAAGCTGAGTTTGCCTTATCAGAATTAAACACAGCCCTAAACCGTCTCTACATTTGCTCTGGTGGCTCGTTTGTGTTAAGCAGCAGCACTTTGTCTTCATAATGCGTTAGACTGAATTTTCTTCATCCAACTAATTTCCAGTGGTCAGAGAGAAGAGAAAAAACTTCCCACCTCAGATATTGATATGCAAAGACGACCCGTACTCTACTCTTACCTTAAGCTTGCAGAAATGTGAATAGGCCTGTCTTATTATGGCAGTTAACGCAATATTCTTCAGAGGCTGTGTTTAATGTCGGGTATTATGTATACAAATTGACAAGGGCTTAGGGTAATTCCATTGTGTGCAGTTGTGTCACATCAGCCGCTGTTTGCTAATATTGTTTGTACTCCTAAAGGGTAACTTAACGCTTAATTGAAAGTATCGCTCTCTTGTAGCTTCAGAAATTCAATTTTCTCCAGTGCTTCTTTTTCTTCATATTTCCCTTTCTTTATCTCGCTGATCTATCTCTTCACTTGATCTGTATTTTTGTGCAGCTATTGTGTGCAGGCCTTAGACAAAAGCCCTATCAAAATATAAAACAGATTCATTGGACCTAAATACAACAACATGTTTCTGTCAGACAGGCGAAAACAGAGCAAGCGATTGTTCAGGTATGGGAAGAGCAGCAAACAGCCAGTTCTCGGGTTTATTTTTAAGCTGAAGGTATTTTTGTGCTCAGCCAACTTTTTCGTCTGAATTCTCCAGGGTGTCTGTGCTTACTTCTCTGTGTGCGCGTGCATACGTGTCTTTCTCATATTTATTACAAGAAAGATACAAATAGTCCAGAGCAGAGTCCTCTGGAAAAAAAAAAAAAAAAACCCAGCATGGTCTGGATTAGAGGGTTTGAAGAAGGGTTTGAAGAAGAAGACAGCGTGAAGAGCAAAGGAGAAGGAACCTGATTCCCTTTGCTCAAGGCATTTGTGCTGCAGGGCTCCCTCCAAGCTCCGTTTGAATTTGAAATAAGAATTGGAGGAGCATACGTGCACATATTAAGATACTCACCCGCATGTTCACACACCCATGAAGGCTATCGAAACACAACATAAAGAGATGATACTGGAAAATACAACACTAAATACATAGTAAATACAGTAAACAACTGTATTTCAGGTCAGGTCTCTGCAGTTTGCTAGATGACTGCAACAGGAGGCAACAAAAATGCAGGGAAATTTTATTCTTGAGTTTAACATCCCACCCAGAGTTGGATTATAGGATTTGGGTTGGAAATCACCAACTTTACCTCGTCTTCAACTATGTGTTTGTTGTATGTTTACAGTGCCCACCAGACGCTCCCAAGAGCCGCCGTGCTGCCGAAAATGACCTGTTGGAAAACACTTTTACTCAGGTAAACCAAAGCCCACACCCATCCACCCACAAGCGCACACAAAGAGAGAAATTTCAGCATGCTGACGGGAATTCTGACTCAAATCCGGTAGTAGATTTGAGGGACAGTGTTATTGAATCTTACACAAACACTTCCATCATGAATTATCACAACACATGGTTCCCATCAGACACTGGCGAGCACTTGGCCTCAAAGTGCTTTGTTCTTTAGACAGTCTGTGTTGTCTTAGATGCTCCTGCTGGCAGGCAAACAGTGGCCTTTAGGACTTACACTAAATGGTGGAGTTGTTTTCCCTTGAAACTCCGCCGTGGAAAACTTGTTTTCTACTCTGCTGCAGTCCGGGTATTATACGACTTCAGTTAAGTTAAGTCTGCTGGTAGCAATCGTTCAAAGTGTCCACGGGCAGTGTCGAATGCATGACAAATAGAGCCTTATGCAACACATGGGAGCAGTTTTTCCGCAAATTTCCATCGTGTTTTTTATGGTTGCTTCAGTGCTGCCTGATGCATGAAGTTTGTCCAGTATAACGTAAAGGCAATTTATTTTTGTTTCCACACCCGCTTGTTTCATCATTCATATTAATGGGATCTATATCCAATTATCTATTCATTAGGGCCTGGTGTTTGTCTTGTGGAGTGCTGGTGTTAACTTAGAGCTCTGGCAGACTTCAGGACACAGTAATCAATCCCATAGATGGCCTCAGCCAGGCACAGTTACAATAGCTCAGACATGCCATCTGTGTGTGTGTGTGTGTGTCTTTCTCTCTCTCTCACCTGTCATTCTTTCTCCCCTCTCTCCTCCGCTATCAGTTGTTGCAGACTGACTGTTTTAATATGTGCATCATGATGTTTAGCCTTTTATAGCACAGTATTCCAGGCCTCGTAATATTACCACCATCTTCCTCCTCACTGGGTTACAGATGCATCGCTGCCACGAACTGAGCCCAGACAGATTTCTGTCCTCATTTCCCCTTTTTTATATCTCGTCTGGCTCCTTTCTCTGTTGCCTGACTTTACAACCAGGCACACACATGCACCCAAATGTCCCACAGCCTATAGTAGTCACTATTTATATCTGTATGTTTTAGCTTTGTACACAGTAAATGAACGATGCAATCCAAGATTCCAGTGTGCAGGCCAGATGTTACTAAGCCACAGCGCTGTTTCCATTACACTAAGCCTCACTGAGTGACAGCATATTGAAGTCAACCTACGTGGAATGTCATGTGCTCCCTATATGGATAGAGCACTGTACACTCTGGTTATTGAGCGAGCTCAGCGTAAGCCGGGGTCAGCTAGTGGTGAAACATGCACATGTTCCACGGGAAAGGCTGTTTACAGATCTTGGGGAGGATGACTTAATTTGCGGAATAAAAGTTGTGCAAATACAGTCACACTCTATCTGACAGGAGTGCATTGGTAAATCAGTGCAGTACTTTCAAGTATTAGTTCAATATTTTGGCCAATACACGTGCGTTCTTGCCAAGAGTAGCATTAAATATGAAGCTACCACCAGCAGTCAGAAACAGTTAGAAACAGCTAGCCTTATTCTATCCAAAGGTAACAAAATCCACCCACCAGTACCTCTAAAGTTGACTTAATTTTGTTCTTTTGCATCTGTACAGAAATCGGCTTTTTTTCAGCTGGACACAGTTACAGTCTCTGCTTGTTTCCTTGCTTACTAAGACAAGCTGACCAGCTGCTGTCTAGAGGCTTTAATTTAACAGACATAGTATTGTATTAATCCTCCCATCTCTCTGTCAAACACTCAGCAAGAATGCAGACAAGCATGTTTACCCAGAATGTCGACCTACTGTTTTAAAGCTAGAGAGAAAAAAAAAACATCTTATTCCACCCTGCCAGGCAGTTAAATGAGCAAAATATTCTACCAAGACCCCGCCATGACATGTTTTTGATGTTTGCACCGTTTTGACTAATTTAAATATTCCAGATATCTTGTTCATCAATTTATACACATGCCAAAATCTCAGCGTGACAGCCAGTTTGGGATATCCACGAGAATCTATAATGAAGTTCTTGGGATTTGAACAAGGTTTAGGCCATACAGAATTAGTTTCTAACAACTGCCCTCTCAAGATGGTAAGCGAGGATTACAGGATTTACTTACTTATCTGACATACAGTAACAAACCACATCTTCCGGCGATGTTAAGCAATCTGTCTTTGCAAATTCTAGTCGAATCAGGTTTGCTGCAGAGATGTGAGTCTGTGTGTGGGACACAGCAGTTACTCTCTTCCTGAGGTATGACAAATCTCACCCACACTGTTTCATATCTTCCAACAGAATAAACTTATTTTCTCCTGTTTTCAACTCAGCCCCCAGCCGAAAGGTCATCTGGTTCTCAGAAGACCCAAAGGCTTCTTTGTGTCTTGTTTCCCCCTAGTCTCAGTGTGTTTCTACTTCCACTTCTGAACTTGAAGTCCAAAACCAGGTGGAAAATGTCTTCTCTCTTCTTCCCTTTGCTGAAACTCTTCCTCATTTCTCTCCTTGCCACCTTGAACAAATTGTTTCCATTCAGTTTTCCAGTCCTTCCTCCGTGTTTTTTGTTGTTGACTTTCTTGTCTGATTCTGTCTGAACTCCGCACACAGCAGGGTCCATCTCTTCATTTGCCTCTGGGCTGAAGAGGTGTAGTACTTCTGTTTCTCTCTTGCCGCTCATGCTCTTTCATCTCTTTTTTTCCCCCACTCAGAATAAAGAGTGGCTGTTAATGACCCATGTGTGAAACCAAGATGGCCCTCATTTCCCCTTTCATTGTTGTGTATCTGATGCAATGAACTGTAATGGCAACAAGGTTTGAAGGGGTGCATTGCACATGCAACAGGAAAACAGCATCTTGCCTATGCCAAATATGTCATGATGTTGATATTATTAGAGACTTTCAAATGCAATTACTGCCATTCCCGGGAACATCTTCAGGAGATTCAAGATAGAGCACAGCTGCCAGGAACAAGGAATATAAACTATACGCTTAAAGATTTGAGATTCTTGGTGCAGTTTGAGCGAGAAGTAGGGCTGAAACAAGAAGTGGGTTACAGTGCTGCTACATTGGAGAAAACCAGACTGCATAATATTTCTGTGAATGGCCTTCAAAGCTATTGGATTCAATATGTTTGAATATGATTTGAGCCAATTTAGGCCATGAAACTGTCAGCATTAGTGTCCAAATATAGACAGAAACCAGTTTTGGACCAATGTTAAGGCAAATATGGAAGTAATATTGAGGTCATGTTCGGATATGAAAAAAAAAGCCTGATGTTTGATTTCTCTCTTTTCTCTTCTTTCTCTTTTTTTTCTTTGCTGTTCCTTCTGTCCCTCTCCCTACCAATAGGATATTTTTGCATCCAAGGACCTGGCAGAGAAAGTAAGCCTCACAATGCACTCCCACACGTACACACAGCAAAGTATTGAATTTCTAATGAGACTTGTGGGACACCACATTGGCTTAGACCAAGATGGTCGCCTCACAGCAGGCCTCGAGCTCCCACAGTCGAAAGATGTGCAGGTTAAGTGAATTGGAGACTCTTCTTAATACAAATGGACTGCCTGCCAGTATGCCCTGTCCCTCCAGCACAGCCTGAAATTCAAATAGGAACAATATGCAGGCCATAGTGTGTGTGTATGTGCGTGCACATTTATGTTGTTTGGGTATGTGTGTTGTGCATATGGTTAGAAAAAGAAAGTGCATCTCTATTTCCTCCTCACTCTCTCCCTTGTTTCACCCTGCTGACTGGCCGAGGACTGATTTACACCTCATTATGCGCTGGGTCTCAGTCGGGAGTTGCTGCTGCCTATTAATTTTGTCATTCACCTACAATAGGCATGTTCTGTTCACAAATAGAATACAGAACTCCAGACGCTTCATTATGTTGCTCCTGTGTGTGCTTACTAATGCAGCTGGTCGCCTCCCCTGACTTCCTCAATGTAGGTTATTACCTGGGTTGGAGCACACAGCTTGCCCTGCCACTGGGGGCACGCAGTTGCAAAGAAACAAAAGTGACTTTTCTTCTGTTTCGTGGATTTAATTTGGTCAAATTACACAGGCGACAGTTTTTGGGTTTTTTTTCAGGGTAAGAATAGGCACAGTACCCTCAGGAATCGGTTGATGATACGACCTGATACTCCGCACTGCAACACAAATACCAACAAATATGTCAAGCGGGCCTTTGTATTAATATGATTATGATGATAAATGGTCTGAATAAGAGCTTCTGCCGCACAATCCTACATAAAGCTCAGTCAGAAACCAATTTTCGTCGCAGTGTTCACGTCATGCTGCTTCAGCTATTCTTCTATAGCTTGCTCCTGCGACATCAGTGGCTTCCTGCTTTCACCAATCAGCAAGAATGTATTACTGTAACACAAAAGGATATTCCAGAAGTGAAATCCCAGCATCGACTTTCCATTAGATCGAGCATCAGACTGAAAGAGCGTGCGTTTGAGACAGCGGTAATTAAACATAACCCCCCAATGTAATTAATTCTACATATTCTGAAAAAAAGTTGTGTTTGTACTGATAGCAGGCTTGCGCTAGCGAGTGCTGGGTCTCGCCCTTGTTCTGTCAGTGCCTCACAGCTTGAGAGACAATGCCAAAAAACGTCCCCGTCGGGATGTTTAATACCAAAGAACAAGGCTCACTGACAGGATGTTGGCGGCAAAAATTCAGCCTGTCTTTCGAGATGTTTAAGCTAATAAATGAGGGTTGGTGTTGGCATGCATAATGTACAGCGAGTGCCTGTGAATTGGGATGTTGGATGTCAAAATGTGAGATTATTTATTTGGACGTCACTTTATTATGATACTGCTAACTAGGATACTTCTGTTGACATTTGAGGTTTTGTACAGACATGCCACTAATAGAAACTAAAGGACTCAAAACTGCACTAACTAATATTGATATAATACAAATAGATAAAGGACTGAATAACATGAAAGGCATTGCTTGTAGAGATGAACACACAGAAAGCTTTCAGCTGCGAAGTTTCCCTCAGCTCCTGAGAGCATTCAGCGATGAGACAGTTAGTCACTAGCTAGTAAACATAATGGACTTAAATGTGTCAGGTCACCTGAAACCCAGTTCCAAATGCATGCAGATGTGGCTCTGCGTCTGCTGAATCAATAGGCAAATGTTCGCCAACAAGTTTCAAGTTGCAAGGTGGTGTTGCCAGTGTGGTGTTTGTGGCTACGACCTTTAACGGTGGAAACAAAATGAAAATAACCTTAGGAAGAGCAATAAAGGAGGGAATATGGATCCAGTAGACGTTCGCGCCAACTATCAGGTGCTGCCAAACAGAGAGGACCTGAGCCACAAGACCTCCCCTCCACCATGGGGACCTGTGAAGGAGACAGACTACGCGATTGCGCAAGAGGCAAAGCTCCGGCACGGCATTCACACAGAGAGGGGAAAGGAAACAAGCACTCACAGGGGGAGAGAGACGAGGACAAAGTGCAGACAAGAGGGAGAGGGGAGAGAGACAAGAGGCTAAATCTGCTGGAGGACGAAGATCCGGATCCGAAACATCTGGAATGAGGCACCGACGGCTGGGGGGGGGGGATAGACCGAGACAGAGAGAGAGAGAGAGAGAGAGAGAGAGAGAGAGTCCCAGGGTGGCCCACAGTCCAGCACAGAGAAGCCTGAGTGAAAAGAGACAACAAAGAGGAAAAGCTATGGCAAGAGAGAGAGGGAGAGGAGAGAGACAGATAGACACACGCAGCGTGGACGCTCATCACCACTGCATCTCATGCAGTATTAATGCAAACTCATGCAGTATAAATACAAACTCATATGGTATAAGTACAGACAGTAAATACAAGCAGCAAAAATAGAAACTGCGGAGAAAACAGCGTGTCGTACAGTGAGCATAGTGTTTTTTGATGTTCAGAGATTCACAAAATGGACTCAATAGCAACACTTCAGTGCCGTTTCACAAAGATGCACAGTCTGAGACAGCATGCCGCTCTTTTCACAGCAATCTGGCTTTTCCATTTCAGACTCGATGGATGTAGAGAACAAACAACAAAGGCAAAGCTGCTGAGGTCTTAAGTGGAACTATATGAGGAGTTGACTAAGCCCCACGGTCAGAGAGGAACTCGGAAAGAGTGACTCCTCACTGCAGCTGGTCGAGCCAGCCATTGATAGATTTGTAGCTCGTAAGAGGTGGGGGGGAGGTAGGGAGAACTACACATTGTCTCTCTGTGCCGTTGCTCGCTCTTTCGTCGTCTCAGCAAGCTCACAGCCACTGCTCCTGTGTACCGTGCGCATGCAAACTTCGCTGTGTGACTCCCAGAAACACACGGGGTGAGGGATTCGGCTTTAATTACTCGCTTCCGCTAAAAATGCTTCAGTTATTTATAACAGTAATCCTTATTTGGTATGTGTGTGAGCGTGTGTGTGTGTGTGTGTGTGTGTGTGTGCCCTCCTGTGAGGAGCAGCTGGTCTGCTCACTCCTGTGCTGTGGGAATCAGACATTCCTATTGATCTCCGTCTCCCATGGGAGGCTTGGGTGTGCGCGTGTGTGTGTGTGTGTGTGCACGTGTATTTCTGAATGTGTGTGCGCCCACTAGCCCACCTCTCATCCTTTTTGACTGCATACTGTAGCAGCTCAGGGGTCCAGCCCACAGTTTAGTTTTGTGTAACAGTGCCATCACCTGGCGGCTACAGAAACTACACCCCCCCTCCACTCCCCGCACAACCTTCATTTTAACCGAGATGAGTATGATAATAACTCTCTCTCTCTCTGTGTCTGTCTGTCTGTAGTGTGCTGGTTGTTTATTCCTGAATAGGGAAGAAAATGTAAGGGTCACTGATCTTTACTTTCACTTCTTTCCATTAGAGCATGTCAATAATTACACTGCAGACTGGGTGACTCTGTGCGTGTGTGTTGCAGGTGGTAAATCCCGGGGGCGTTTCTGGCTTGAAAGGGGAAAAAGGCGACCGGGTGAGTGTAAAAGGACAACACAAAAATGCATGCACACAAATCTGTGCATATGTGTGTGTGTGTGTGTGTGTGTG
>JBCAUF010000046.1:8340049-8358702 GCA_038406115.1 Haemulon aurolineatum | reverse complement strand
CACACACACACACACACACACACACAGCAGTGAGTTGTATAACTCAGATGGGATGAAGTCATTAAGTCACACTTTCTATAGCCTCAGAATGAATGCCACTCAAATTGTTTTCTAATTGCACGATGCTTTTGTGATCATCACATAATGCAACAGGTTCTATTCTCAAGTGTACAAACAAACGCTACAATCTAATTAGAACATAATAAACAGTGTAGCAATCATGCCAGCTGTTTTAGCGACAAGCAGAATAGCTTACAGTGTTTTATTTTCTGTTGCTGTAACGTTTCTTTTTTTTTCTGTGCAAGGCAATTATCTGGGGTTATTAGATACAGTCAGAAAGAGTAACACTTGTTGTAACAATGTCTACATAGCAATAATGCTAATGTGTCTGCGTACATCGGTCGTTCTGTTTTAACTGTGTGTACATTTGATCTTTCCCACTCACTTTATTGATTGATTTATTTGCAATGTTTTCACCTCCCACACTGTATCTGCATGCAACCCAGGGGTCTCAACAGTGGTGGGCAAGTACTTTTTCAGTTTTTCCCAGTGGTATTTTTTAGCTGGAAATGAAATCACAGTGTTGTACTTTACTGAACTGCTTTCAGTGTCTAGCTGCCAGACGGCTTGGTCTATTAAAGTAATTTCAGACAGACAAAGGAGTTGAGTTTTTAAACTACTCGCATTGTTTGAGTTCTTTTCATGTTGTGGTTTAGTGGCACGGATGACGCAAAGAAGCCAAATGAAATGGGCGAAAACATGGTGGATTTCTCTCCAGGTTAGATCAACTACAAAACGAACGACCCTCTCCTCCAGACATAGTGAAATATTCAATCTCTGATGTATAATTGATCCATCTCTCTGTTAACTTTATTTATTTTTTTATTTTTTTTGTCTTGCAAAATTCCATAACTGCACAGTACTTCAGTTATGTGCAGAGTTTTGTGCAGCCAATCCATGCCCTGAATCAGAGTACTCTCTGGTCTGAATGTTTGGCAGCCTCGGATTCAATGCAAAGTCGGTGACACATACTTCGTAACACATCTTTTCAGTCAGCTGGCAGGAGTTGGATGTCCCACAGCAAAGGCTTTTATCTTGTTTAAGCAGAGGAAAGTATAATTGAAGGAAAGAAAGAAATAGACTATAATACCTAACTCCAGACTACCTTCAGGTAGGTATTCTTTTGGGGGCAAAAAAAAAAAAAAAAAGCTAAACCTCCACGTCCTCAGCCGATTGTACCACAAATGTAATTACTTTACTTTTACACTCATATTGTCTTTAACACATTTAGAAAAAGCATGCTCCTCCAGCAAAACCTCCCTCCCATCACTCTTCATTGTATTTCCTGACTGCTTCTCATTCTTCTTGTCAACAGTGTGCTACTGGAAGCCTATCCCGAGGCTCGCAGCCGAGGCAGGGCTTACTCAGTGTGATGATGAGACTTGTTTTTCATACTATGTTGCCCAGTAAACAAAATCAAACATTTATGAGAATTTTATGCAAGGCATCAGAAGGACCCCAGCCTGTGGTTGGACTGGGGATATAATTTGCCTCTCCTTACCCGATCCGACCTCCTCCTGCTCTTGGCACTGGGCTTGAAGCGATGCTGGCTTGTTAGCTCGCTGCAAGAGAAGTCAGCAGGTCACCATGGCTGACAACGTACCTTTGAACTAGTGTAGCCTCTCTATTTCTCTCTCTCTCTCGCTTTATTTTCTATCCCTGCATCTACAGCCACTTCAATCTTTAGTTTTCATCATCTCGCTCCACCATTTATCTTTCCTCTGTGGCCGTTAGGGGCCCGAATCAAATGCTAGATACGTTTGTGACTGTGCTTTTCAAGTCTATATTCCAAATGTAACACGTTAAGAAACAAAACAATGATGTTTCCGAGGAGATGATATTCCCAACGGGCGTAAAGACCATAATTTAGCTACTTAACTCTAAAACTGATATCAGCAACCCCCGTCAAAGAGGCTGAGGAGACTTTCCGGGTTTTTTTTTTTGGCACAGCTCCTCTGAGTCCGACCAGCTCCAATCCACCCCTCCCTCTGTTAGGCCAAAGTTGATACAGAGCCATCAATTCCATTAAGCACTGGCCTGATGCGCGGAACTAAAGCTCCCCTTTAGAGCAGGTCCCTGAACCCGATAAGAGTTGGCAAGGAAATAGACTGAGTTGTAATTCATGATATGTCACCGTCTCAAAGTTTCCCTGCCCACCTTCTCCCCATAGATAACTCCAGACAGTTCTACTTTGTGACTTAATTACAGACTGTGGTAAGTCTGAGATAAAGTCATCTTGTACAGGGGGATTTAGTTTGTCCTAGACTCGAAGCACAAAAATAGGACGTCTGAGCAAATATTGAATGTTCCTATTGATTTCTTCAATTGTCTTCATCACAAATACACATTCTCCGTTTTTCCTGTATGATATTCTCGGTTTCTTGTCCACCAAGATGATAAAGGTGACATATTTTCTCACAATGCCACGCTGAGCCAAGGCTGTCTTAATTAGTGTCTGTTTTTATGAAGAGGAGAAGTCAAACATTGCCATCGCCCTCATGCGAATTCACTGGTGTATAATTATACATGACCTTGTTCTGTATGAGTTCAAAAGATGTTTTACATCGCGGCAGATGTGGAACACCTTATAACATTGGCAGAAAAAGGCCCTCAGCAGATTGGTTTGCTCAATTTTTCATGTCACATTTCTAGCAAGAAAATAGAAAATTAGAAAGCAACAGATCTGGAAAATATCCTAGAAATCATCAATAATGACAAAAACAATCTTGCCTTGTAGAAAGAGCACAAAGCCGTGCCTGCCACTCTGAGACTGCATGTTGTAATTCATACTCAAACGGTTGTGAATCCATGAAGTTTCATTGCAATTCATCCAATAGTTGTTGAGCTAAAATTTTGTCCAGTGTTGAAACACCCAAAGGAGACATGCAAAAGAGAGAAAACACAGGTGAAACAAAAAGCACTAAAACCCGGATCAGCGGCAAATCCAGTGGCCGTCTCTGGAAATAAAACCTGTTTCTGAACTGATCCTCTTTTTATAAAGGTGGATCAAGGAAACAATTCAACTTTGGACAGGACTTTTACTGCTAAATCAAGAAAGTTCTCCTGGTAGAGCCCTGTAAAAAAAAGCAGACGAAGAAAAAAAAATAGAAATAGAAATATCGGTCCCAAATTGACAAAACCGTTCTCATTAAAAACTGCTGGTTTTATTTGTTTTTAAATAGCACAGTTTTGACTGTAAAGCATTTCACTGTGTGAATATCTATACTTCATTTATCCTCAACAGGGTTCTTGTGCAATCATACACCAGCAATGAATACCAGATCGTTAGGAATAACATTAGATTTAAAGTATGTACTGCACAAACTACATTGATTTCTTCTGTGCTCTTGAATATGTTTACCCAAAAGAAAGTGAGAGGGATTAGAAAGAAAGGTTCAATAAAGCCAGCAAATGCACACTCCAGGAGGTTGATCGTATTGAAACAAGTACACAAGATTTCAAGAGTCTGACTAACAGAGCTTTTTTCCCTCCCCTCTCTACAAATAAAAAGCGCTCTCCTTTCTTACAAGGAGGCTACAGTCTAAAGAAATGATAATTGTCTGCATGAATACACAGCGAGTTTCACACTCAGCACTGGAAACGCTGTGTTTGCGCAAGATTATATTTCAGTGTTTGCCGTCCGTCTCTAGATGCTTCCAAAAGAAAGTAAAAAATATTTTAAAAAAAAACCCAATTGGAGCGGGATGTGGAACACAGTGTTCCCTGCGCACACTACAGAAGCGCATTTGATATTCTAGTTGTTTGAGCTTGTGTACAGATTGGTCTGTTGGACAGACAAAATGTGCTACTGCAGAATTCAAATTTAGAAAGATGTCAGACATCTATAGCTTACCTCACAGCAGGGGAGCTGATGCTGAATGCATATGTTAATGTTCCTATTTTCAAGGGAATTTTCAGACGTGATTCTCGTGTTTTGGCGAGTAATCAAATTGAAATACAAAAAGCAAATACTGCCACAAGTGTCTGCTTCCAGTGGCTCATTATATCAGTAATTATGTCAGTAAACAAATTCATAGTTGGATGAGAACGCACGGCAAATAAACTGTGTCCAAGTTCCTCCAAATGCTGTCCCTCAACAGCATCATCTTGCATTTTGAGTTTTGGGTCAGACATACTTTCCCAGCCCCTTTTTGCAGATGGTGATTAAATCTTTAATTGTCAAGGGGAGGCGGGACTGTGGAGCGGGGAGAGGAAAAACTGGCAAACAGATTTTTAATTATGGCCCACTAAATTAAGATACCCAGATTCAGTCCCATATCTCTGGCTGATCTATTCCTCTCTCCCTCTCTCCACCTCTCTGTCTCTCTGTCTCTCTCTCTCTCTCTGTCTCTCTCCCTCTCTCGCCCCACTCCAGCGCCCCATGGCTCTGATTGTATTACTCATTCAGAGAGATCATCCGTCATTTCCAGTCACCGTACAACATGGCCGCATATCATAACAGCCCAGGAATGAGAGAAGGGAGGGACGGGGAGATAAAGAGCGGGGGAAATTGGAAGTGGCCAAGAAAGAGCAAAAAATTTAATTCACGTCTGCGGATGTCTCCGCCGTTGCGTTGTCCAAAAATCCTCCATCAGATGGGCAGAGTCTTCCAAGACCGGCCGCATAATTAACACTGGCTCTTTTCGAAAAGACGATTAAATGCTAGTCAAAGTTCACATGCACTGTAAACAAGACACATCCATGTAAAGTACACAGGATGGTTGTTAAGATAATTCTAATTAAATGTCGAGCAAATCGCTTATTATGGCAAAGCAGCAGTCGTTTTAATACTCAGGACACCGAGGTTCACGTGTTTAACAGTCCATGACCACAAATTAAGACTTTGGAGTTTAAAATGTGACACACACACAGACAAAAAAACAACAACAACAAAAAAAAAACCCACACATGAACATCCTTTGTGCCTCACTCAGCCCCACAGGCTGGATTTAATTACTGGATATCAAACTGCTCTCAACATGTCTAGAATCCAGTCGACTGAACAGACATGAAGATCGTACTCGGAGACGATTGTTCTCCGTGTCCATCTGCGTGTGTGCCACAAACATGCCAAGCCTGGATATGCACATACATGTATCAACATGCCGCCCATCAGGCGTGCATGCATTTTGTGTGTCTTCACTCGCCGCCTTGACGGCGGGAAGCCACGTCTGTCAGGAGATCAGAGCATTCACTATAATCCCCCACCCGCACACACACAAACACACACACACAATGACAGCAGGCGGAATGACATTGATGTCTCTGGGACATCATAACAGTGTAGCAGCAGTGGAAGTGACATTATGTGTGTGTGGTTTGTGAAAGTGTCTGTTTGTGGACTGAGGAGACTGCCCGAGAATAACCACAGCGTCAGTCCAGAAGTGAGGGCTTCAGAACGAGAGATGTGATTCGCCATTAAAATGTTATTGGTGGAACAATAATGTTCAGGACTGTCATCTGTACCACTGGCCACTAATTATAGAGAGTTAGGGGATAGGCCAGACTTTCAATTAGCCAATGATCTCTAATTCCACAGAGCACTTTTCCCAAATTGAAGACATGTTTGGCTTATTTGTAACATGCATCTCTAATCTGCAGGGAAAGGTTGAACTACGAGAATAGTGATGGTTATTACGTTAATGGCAGTTGCACAAAAAAAATAAATAAATAAATACAGTACAAAATACAAAAGGCACACTTCACTGAAACTTGTCAACTCCAGCAACTCCAAAGAAAGTTTTACTCCTGAGCTGTTTTAATCAACATCATTTTTAATATGGGTTTTGCTCTATTTCTTTTTTATTTCATTACATTGCTTGCATTATTTATAGGACTGCATTTGTGAAATTGTTTTTAGATTTCTCATTAAAATAATTTGGATGGTACTTAGTTGTTCTATATTATATTATTCTTATTTCACATTTTTACATAAACATTGATTTTTCCTTTATTTTAGTCATAATACCAGGTATAATCTATCCATTTAGGACCTTTCTTATTTTTAATGTAAGTGATAAAGTTAAGAAAAAGTGACATGAAGCAGTGACAAAAGTAATTCTTGAAAACCATTATTTACATAATTTATAAAATAGCAAACAATAGGCGTTCCCATGAGGGCAATGTAACAATGAACAAAGCATTGACGCTTGAATTTTCTAATTGGACAATGAAAAGTGGTGCCAACATCAGAAAGACTGGAAAAAACCTAGAATCCACCATTTTGTAGCTGCCAGGGAGAGTGAACCTTGGCGAGGTGAGTGAAATGTTGTTTTAAACAGGCAGAGTGAGGACAGCCTGCCCCAGAGTTTGGGTCATCAGCGTGGTCATTAAGCAGACTGTAATGGGCCATGAGAGAGGCTGTTCTGCTCTGGCGCCGGGCCGGCCGACCTGTGGATCGCACCAACATTATCAGCCGACGGATCGCACCATTATGCCCTTGATGGAGGGGAACTCTGGATGTGTCTGGAGGAGAGCGAAAGTGGTCGCAGCACGCCGCAAATCACAGCCGCGCGCGCAGGTGCGGGAGCGGGCACACTCATGTATATATGCAGGGAACACACACTCCAATGAATTATGTTGACACCCTCATTATGAAGTTTTGGATGCGTGGTCGAGAGTCTACATTTAGCATCACACAGCTGAGCTGACTCACACATTTCGATAGTCTGAGAGCAAAATATTTTTCCACCTCTTTTACTTTTTGGGGTTGGATTTTTTTTTTCAGAAATGGTGGCATCTGGCACCAGCCCCACTCTCTCCTCTCCGGTCGTGCCGATATGCGCTGCACCTGTGTTCTTCAATGAATTCACTTCCCCACTCTTTCCCTGTTATTATATTTTGCACAGGAAGAACTAAAGGTCGCGGACATCTGCATACAGCAGTTGGGGGGGGGAGAAAGTTGACGGAGGAGGATGAGACAAAGATGGTGAATCAGAGGATATGACAGAAATGCATTCGCCACTACAAACGCTGATCACAGTAAATGTCAACCCAGCCACTCACTCCTGCCACTCCTTTGTTATTTATTTCATTTCCTGCCACTGGGTTGTCTGTCCGGGCGCCTTCCTGACAAAATGAAATGTGTTACTAGTTGCCTAATGAGGCAGTTTTCATAGAAAGAAAAAAAACAAAAACTAGGAATTAAAAAAAAAAAAAAAAAAGTTACAGTTTCAAGATTGTCTTGGGAGAAGAAATAAATCAGCAATCCGGATCTGTGGCAGTCTCGTACTCCAGCATTCTCCATCTGCTCATTATTTCTTTACCCTTTCCACCCTGTGTTAGGTTTCTGCAGAAAAATCACATCCTAGGACAGAGCATGCATAAGGTTTTCATGTTTTATATAAATCCGATGAATACAAAGCACTTGTTTGTCGATGTTATTCATACAGAAGAAACAAAAAGTGATGTTTCTTTTTTCAGCTGCAGCTTGGAAAAAAAAACAAAACAAAACAACCCACCATCCAAAAAGCTCCAACAAAAACCCACTGCACCCCTTGAAGTTATCTCTTGTCCACTGGTCCAAGTTTTTGATGGCCGAGCGTGTAGCCAGCAGACATCGCAGCACTCATTAATCTTAGAGTGACTTTCCTGGTGGGAGTAGGGGAATTGCAGCCTGTTATGTCTCTCTCCACATCTACTGAGTGCTCAGTCCCGCTGCCAGCAGTGGTCCGAGAGAAGCAAAGAGGAGGCCGGTCTCGATGGAGAGGGATGTGGGCAGCAGCGCTAAGCCCACAGCCGCTCGAGCACAACACTCGCACAGCGGCGGCAGTTGGCCAGACAAACTGTGCTGAGAGTCAAACTCGCTCAGCTCGCCGCCGGCGGAGTTCAGTGATTTTTTTCGAAGGCCCCGCGCGAGAGACTCCACATATCGTGCGGAGGTGATGCGCGCGGTGGGGGTGGGGTGAGGAGGGCAGGGGAGGCGCGGGTGGCACCTCTTTTCAAAATTCAGGGCATCAAAAGACGGCTGATTTCACAGTTAGGGCTCATTTCTTCTCATTTTCAACCTGCCCTCCCCCTCACGCAATCTGCTTCATCTGTTGTCCTCTTTGTCTCTCATTAGGCTTTCACGGAGCGCGCACAAAATGTTTTATACGCCGGCCAACCAATCAGAGCAGGAGGTCTGGACATGCCACTAATTGCGGTCAGTTGGCCAAGTCTTCCGCCGGTTGCCAACAACAATTGAGTCGGACTGGTCAAATTCTCAACGCCGCGAGAAACACCTCCAACGAGGACCTTCAAACATGAGCGGCATGAAAATGAAACAAATATGCGGCGTGCACACGATAAACAGGAATCTTGTAAAAAAATATTGAGTTTTGCTTCTAGATGAAAACTATTTTGCATAACCTCTCTCAAAGTAGAGCCCATACTCCATGCTTTGCATTGATCTAGAAGTGCATTTTATTCTATACGTGCTGATCATAATGGACCCCACATTTGATTTATTTTCACAAGCCGTGGATCTGCTTCTCGAGATTGAATTAACTTAAAACAAAATATAATAAACCGTCCACATTAATGTTGTGGGGGAGACCAATATTCATCATGCATGCTTTCTTAGTATTCAGTCACAGTGATTGATTTGTATGTCAGTCGCAGAGACATTCAGAGGTGAAACAGCCTTCTTCCTGTGCAGTCCCACCATGCCCTTGTATTCTGACCTTTTGTCCAATCCATCAATTACCTCCCTGTTTTTAAACTCGTTTATACCGACTGCAGAAAAATAAAAAAATAAATGAAAAAACTGAAGTAGCCAAGTGCATGCGCATATAAACACACATTGTTGCATGCAGGTACTGTATAAGCGCGCACCTATACACACATCCCTACACAAAATGATTAATGATGAGGCTTGAGTGGGTTCACTCCTCTAAAGGCTGCAGCTCACGGCAGGAATGATTTCCCCCGCGTGACTGCAGAGCACTTTGAGGCACATGTGCAAACGCACCCGTACGTTCATGAGGGGTATCCTTGTAAAGATGCAAGACTGGAAAAAAAAGAAGAAGAAGGAAAAAAAAACTGGCTGTACTGTACTCAAAATGTTCTGCTTACTCTAGCGTTAAGCGTGGTAGCAAAAACTGGAACTGTGAGATTAACGTTATTTGACATGAGCGCGCAACAAGTTACATTTAAAGGGATTATCTGACAGACCAAATTTAGAATGTGATCATGCTGTATTTTTAAAATTTGATTATAAATAATGCATCATTACACAGAAAAGTGATTTGTCTTCTGCATGGGTTAGCAAAGATTCAACAAGCACGCAAACCTTTTACCCTGCTAAAGCAAATGTGTAAATAATTGGACCAAAACAATAAATACTAAATCATACCCAACCATATAAAGAAAAAAATGGAATTTGCTTCTTACCATTCTTATAAGCGAGAGGGTGCCAATCTTCTTATGCAACCAAGACATTTATTTGCCAAAATGACAGCTGCATTCCTTTAAGATGCCTATTAATGAGATTTGAAAGAAAAGAAAACTAGACACTGTCACACGAATGATGAATAAGAACTTTTTTTACTTATAATTCTGTCTGTATCTCCACCATTAGTTACTGATGCCTGCCGCACAAGAACCACTCATAACAAAGAACCCTGTTAGACAAGGGACATCTGGCACAAAATCATTTGTCTGCATGTCCTGTGTGAAAATCCAGCAGCATCTTTATCCCTCACTCTCCGGAATGCCTTCATGGCTCCCGGAGCATAGAAAACTCCTCGATTCATCATTTCTGCGAGGAGAATTGCATTGCATACGTGTCAAAGGCGTGAAAAATGTAGAAAGTGAATCAACAGATTGATTAAGAACTACTGTAGGGTAGATGTGTCATTTATATATGGCGCAGGGGCTCAGAAATACAGGGAACCAAGGTCAGCTGTGCAACATTGAAATTATATTTCACACCTCTCCTTGGAGAGGAGCCTCCCTTTGAATAATCACATCATTCAGGTCCATCATGAGCTCACCATTATTGAATAAACTCTTTTTTCAAAAGGGACATTTAGCTACGGAATTAACTTTCCTGCTGATCCATCGGTTTGACCCTTGAGTGTGATTTGTGTGCAATGCATCAGGCCATCGCTCATGCACCGTAATACAAATATGACAAGGAATGGCTAAATTATGGTCATTTACTGCACATGTAAATACAGATATAAAGAAATAGGTGGCAGCTTGCCATGACATACCCACAGTCTATAAGTGAACCCTTGGAAAGTCGCGTTGAGAAAGCCATTAACTGGGCTATGATGCTTGTCACCCCGCATTTGATCAATGCGCGGATTTTAAAGCCTCTTTTAAAATGTCACATCAACTTAATATCACATTATTCACCAGATAGAGTCCGGGCCTTTTAAGGGTTTTCATGCCTTCTAAAGCGGACGAAATTCTTTCTCTCTCATGAAAATCTGCGGGCAAAATGTCACCTGAATGGCAATTTGTACAATGAACATCAAAGACTCCACGCCATTTTAAAAATGTCTTTTTCCACATGCCATATGAATCGGAGAAAATATGCATCCCCCCCCTTTGCCTTGAGGTTTCAATTCAGGAAAATTACCTCTCATCCTCGATAATGGAAAATCCAGCTTGCAAATTGTTTGTGTCACATTATAGAAAACATAAAGAACCTTTAGTCATTCAGCTAAATTGTGAGGGATATGCCACATAACATACAGTGTACAGTATTATGGAAAAGACACACAAAAATGGCAATGGGTCCTCACTTTTTTTTTTCATCTCCTTCCAAATACATGAAACTAGATGGCTTAACACTAGAGGGCTCACATGCCATACAGTGGAGCTCCTCTTTGTTCAATCCTTGTGGTGGTGGTGGTGGTGGTTGGGGGGAGATAGAAATCTTCCGCTATCAAACAGATGACTTTCCAATGTATTATTGATTATGCTTTATTGTGCCGAAACATCTCTTTTATGGCCGCGGATGAAAATCTACCGAGTAGATGGGAATGTAACATCTGAATTCATAAGCAACACTCCATCATGTCTCATGACTCGAGAGTGCAAATTGAGGACAGCGCGAACTCAAGCGGAGGATTTTCCACAAATTTAGATGAATTCGGGAGGGGAAGGAGAGGGGTGGGGAAGAGAGGAAGGGGATTTTTTTTTCAGAGAGGCTTTTGGTGTTTGTATGTGCACAAGAGAGAGAGAGAGAGAGAGCACTAACATGTGACTGCCTCCGCGTGTGTGCATGCCCGCGTTTCCTGATGTCCAAGTCTTGTTAAGTTTGTGTTTCTCGTGTGCACGCTCTATCACACCGCCGAGTCGATCCTGCGCGGCGGCGGCGGCGGTGGTGGTGCATGCGTAAAGCCTCTGCAAACCGAGCAGCTGGTGTCCCCTGTGGGAGTCATTAGCAGTGAAGCTCATCCTTTTGTCACACACTCCAGTGTCTGTCCCTCACCTCTCAGCCCAACCCCGGGGCCCATCAGGTCCCCCACTGCCCCCCCTCTTCCCTGCACACCTGGCTTTGCTCACTTCTCCTCTCCGACTTCAAGGCTCCTCTGGCTGGCTGCTCCCATAGAAACTGAGCTAGATAAATAGAAAGAAGCGGAGAGAGGGTGAGTGAGCAGGAAAGAGACAGGGTGGAAGAAAGGGAACACAGATAGGGGAGTGGGCAGAGGGAGAGAATGAGGTCTGTCAGTGCTCCGCAACCTATTATCAGAGTCCTGGAGGACGCTTCTAAACCCCCTCTATACATACCTCTCCTTGTACAGTTAGAGACAAAAAAAAAAAGACAGAGAGAGAGCTCACTCTCACTTTCTTCCTCTGCACCAGTTCCCATGTCATTTCCTTAAAATCCCTCGTCTCCCTCTCATCCATCCGGCCGGCCAGCGCGACTGCCTGCTCGCCTGCCCGTGCGCCGCCGCCGCCTCTCCGCGGTGCGTGCCACGGGGAGAGTCGGTTATATGAAAGCCTCCTCTTCTCCCCTAATCTCAGCGTGGCAGAGAGGCTGGAGCTGGCTCCGCTTCAGATGCACAGACCCCCGCTCGATTGCCTCTGCCCAGAAGGAAAAAAAAAATTATAAATAAAAAAATCTCCACTCGCAGTTACCACTGACAGTATGCCAACGCGCGCTCCACACCAGCTCCAACAAGCCCCAACGCTTGTCTCCTTTATGGCTCAGCTCTGACCCTACTCAACCCTGCATGTACTTATTAAGATGTGAATTCAAAAATGTTTGTCTGGCCTCCACTTCAGCATTTGTGAAATGGATATTTAAAAAAAAAATGCTCCAAGGTGCTAAGAGGTGGATTGAAGAGAAGATAGGGAGCAAGCAGGTGGATGGATTTAGGGATGAGTGCCGTTCCAGGAATGTAATAGTTCTCCAATGGACATATCCCCTGCCTCGTCTATATCAGGCAGAAAATGAAGTGCAATTGATCCCTGGGGTGGGTAGTTTGAGAGACAAAATACATCTTTCCTGTCAGGCAGCTGGCTTGGAAATGCTGTTGTCATGGCCCTGAATTGCGGAAAATTAACTCGATTTCTAGGCTCGCCTCCTCGCCCTATACTGTATCTACTGTACTCAGCCGGGAGGAGGTGGGGGGGACGGTTTAGGGTCCTTCCCATGAGGACCGGAGTCATCCCTCACCAGATCCGAACGGAGACAGCGCAGATTGGGAATGAACTCCCTTTATGGATTTTTGCTCCAAATAAAGTGGCTCATTCGCTCCGAATGGCCGTGACCCCGGCACAATTAACCCGGCAATTTGTCACTTTCAAGGGCATCTACTGGGAGTTTGGGGAAATTGGCCAACTCGTCATCATCCCTCACTCCCTGATCGGTAATGGAAGAGAGGAGAGGTGATGGATGGTGATCTCTCTCTCACTCTTTCTCTTCATCCCTCCATCTCTCTCCTTCGACCAGTTCTTCATCTTTCTACTTAAAAATTCCCTTTACATTCTGCTCGGTTTTGTTTGCTTGTCACTTCATGCGCTGTGAGTTTGAGGCCTCTGTAGGGCCGCAGTCACAGGTTTTACTTAAGAATCACTGTATACCCTCCTTTGCTGGCCTGTTAATCACTACTGCATGTGGAAGCGTGGGCCCTCCCAACTGGATGAGGGAAAATACCATTGATTTCCTATGAAGGCACGGTGCCAGGCCCGATGCACAGGCACACAGGGTGGATCAGGTGTTAATGAATATCAATGTTAATCTAATGAAGAAGCAGGAAAAAAGAGAGGAAGAGAGGCAAGTAGAGGCAGGCTGCGGAGAAAGATGAGCTTATGGAGGTTAAATCTTACATCAAAAATACACTTATTTCAGAGTAGACGTTGGTTAATTGAATAAAATTTAAAAGCATAACATTATTAAAGATAAATTAACAAGATTTTCCTTTCAGCGTCGGAGTCTTTCTTTTTTTTGCATGTTATTTAATTTGTTAACTTTCCCCCGTCCTAAAAATAACTCATAGCTTTCCTTGGCAGCTATTCCCTTCCTCAGACACAGGGGAGCTTTCACTTTATCACAGCCATTCTTGTTTGGCCTTATCCCCCTCCAGTGGAGCGATTATCAGGGCGTTAGGGTGAAGCTTGTCGTCTCAACACACACCAGGTCAAAGCGGACTGTCCTCCCCTTGCTCTGCAACCATTGTTAATTCTCTCCTATTTTACACCATTGATCTTCTGCCTCGCAGCCCAAACATCCAGGTCTTTGTGGAGCTGTTAAGCTGCTCCACTGCTGGACTTTCTGCCCTCTTGTAGCGAGCGTGAGGTCGATCCCAAACTCCCAGTGAAGTGCCAACTGGGTGAAAAAAAAAAGAAAGGTATTTGTTAAGAAGTAATATAAAATAATAATAAAGAACACTAGTGTTGTTTATGGTTATTGCTCATTGACATTTCCCCTATTTAGCAATGCATGCTCTTTCTTGCATGTTCTCCAACAAGAACACATGGAAGTAATGATGTTTTTGAGATGACATGTTTTACAATATGAGTATTTGGTCCAAATATTGGGAAGACAGGAATGGCATGCAGCAAAGCCTCGCTGGAGGTAAGCTCACATAAGGACTTTGCAGTTTTACATGAACTTTTGACCGAAGCCCTCCAAACTACATGACTAAATGCTGTAAGTCATCCTCTGTCCTCCAAAATGATATGTGTGTTTTTCTCTATCTGACACCCCATCAGCGAAACGACAGATCTGTGGTTAATTGCTGAATACGGAGAAAGAGCAGAATATCGGTTGGGTTGCCAGGTTTGTTGCAGTGTCATATATCAACGTGATATAATGAAAACAAGTATCGCAGAGGAGTTTGACCAACAGGTAACGTTAGCTAAGTTAGCAAGCGAGTTAGCTTACCTTAGCTTAATCCTTTACCTGAGTCCATCGAGTGTAGGTTTCACTGATATTGACTCTAGTTTTGGCCCTTCTCCGGCCACTCTGCTGCTGGGACGGATAACACATCGGTTGCCGAGACTCTGAAGCAGCTGCAGGACTGCAGACTCTGTGGCGTCCGCTATTGGCTGGTACGATGTAAATGTGAAATCATTGTCACACCTGTCAAAATTTCTTAAATTGTTGAATTCAGACTAAATATCATTTTTCAAGGAAACGCTATACTTTATTCTACACCCCTCTAAATGCCTTGTGGATGTATTATTTTTGAAAAAGAAAAATTGCATTTAACAAGCCTTCCCCCATATTCAATTTTATTATATATTATTATGGTTTGTTTAAGCTAATTAAGGTGATGAAAAGATCATTTTTAGTCTCTCCCCCGCCCCCTCCTTTAAAAAGAAAGAGAAAAACTGATTTGTCTACTTCCACCTTTGTTCTTGACAGACAACTTTTCATAGGTCACAAAGCCACTACAAGCAGGTTAACATACTGTAAAAGGTTGACAATTTAATCAGCTGGCCCTAATAAATCCTGTAAATAAATAAACAACAGACACTATTACTTTGACAAAAGCTTACTTTTAACAAATAAAATTAAAAGACATACTGTAATTAACTCTTGTTGGGAGTCAGCAGCCCCTGAGAGTCCATCAATCCATTTTCTACCTGCTTATTTAGCACAGAGCTGCAGTGGCAACAGGGCGAGCAGAGAAACTCAAACAACCTTCTGCACAGTGTTGTCCTCCAGCTCCTCCTGACGGACAGCCAAGCACTTTCGGGTCAGCTAATGTCCCCTCCCCGGCGTGTCCTGGCGCGCCCCGAAGTCCTCTCTCTTTCTCGGTTGCATCCAGGGCACCGCCGAAGGGAGACAGCAGCAGGGAGCCACACTTGCTATCTGATTTGCTACCTCTCACTGTGAAGGTGCAGTGGCTCAACGCTGCCTAGAGGTGGGCTGATCGCATCACGGTCTGAGCTGAGACCATAAAATAAGCCCCATGTCTGGTGGAAAATTTGACCAGAAGTGTTGTTCTGTCTTCAAGGTGGCTAGGGAAAAAAACTGCGGCTGTGAAATTTTCACTACATGTAGTTTACACCTAGGCCTACATGTGAAAGTTAAATGAAGCCTTATTGATGTTTTCACTTTATATTTACGGTAAATTAATTAATTGGGAAGACATGCTTGAGCTGAATCTGCCTGCATTGCCAGAGGACTAATAAAAACACTGTGGTGCTGAAATAGATCACAAGAAAAAAATGTTATCTTTACAGCAATCCAGACAATCTTAATTTACTGTGCCAACGTGGTGGACTGACGAACTAACCAACATTGCCCTTAACTAGGCATCAGTGTGAGATTAATTGACCAAACCCCACATGTTATAAATAAATTAATTGCCTATCATGATGGGAAATGTTTAATTTGGAACCACTGCAGTTCATCCTTGAGTCCAATCTGAGAAAATGGTGTCCGTTTCAAAGCCTGGACTGACATCCAACATAATTAAAATGCAGCACACACACGCATCTGCTGCTAAAAGAAAGGTTGTTGGTCACTCTACAGAGGGCAGACTCTGCGCTATCAAGTGCTCTAAAGACAGATTAGAATTCCTCAAAGATATTACTGTTACACTAATAACAGACTGTAATTGGTTTGATACATCTGCTTCGAAAATCTTGGGTGAAAAGACTGCGTAAGAGACAAGAGGTCAGGCCTCGGCGCGCTGATGAAGGGACGGGGTTAGCGAGCGGATCTGCTATTTTTCAAAGGCTCCGCGGGATTGTTGTGTTCGCGGAGATGAGGGCTGCAGAAAACTAAGCTGCTCTTCCATCCTTACATGCCGCTCTCTGATATATCAGCCTTAAATCCCGCATGGTACCGTGGGACATTTACCAGCATCTCATTTATGGCGAGATTTTCTGCACTTTATCTTCACAGCCTGAGTGTTGGCATTCAGCCACGGCAGGGATATTTCTTGTTTACCGTGTTGTAAAAGGGCAGCAACAACAGGAACAACGCACACTCACACGCATACTGTATATATATATATATTATTTTTAAGACAGTAACAGTTTGCTCTGCAAATCTGGGTTCGCTGCGAAAACCTCGTCTCTCATCAAAGCTGAAAAACTTTGACTCGATGAAGTTAAGCCATGAGCTCCGGCTTGGCAGACGACAGGTGACAGTTGAGTCTGCCCTTAGAGCTTTCCTTCGCAAAGATTCAACCCATCCATCCATCTGTCCGTCTTTTCTCCCCACCTCCCCCCTGCTCCTCTCTCGCCGTTACTCCTGCCACATTCCCCATCCACCCTTCACTCATCTTCCACAGCCTGTGGAAACAGTTTGCAATGGGGGGAAAGGGGGGGAAAAAAAAAAACCCTGGATTTGACTCAGCCAAAAGCTCTCCGGCTGAGGGAGTCAATAATTCTATTTCTCTACTCTTAACGCGCCCAGACTCCCTCCCCTCTCCTAACCTACCCCACACACCCACTCCTCCATCCCACCTCCCCACCCGTCCACATGCCTGCATTATCCTAAGCCAAAGCATCCGAGGTGTGTAACGTAAGCCTCTGCAGTGCGCCTCATGTTTCATAAAGAGATAACGGCCACTAAAAATACCCATCGTGTGTGGAGAGATAGCCAAGCATTAGGAGAGGTATCTACAGCGAGCAGCCAGCAAAGCGCAGTCTCCTTTAATTCCAACCACAGACATCTAAGAAAGAGAAAGCAGGATCCCATAGACCCCACCGTAGATACTACTTTATACGGGAGCAGATTGAAAATATTCAGTTACAACAGCTCTGTATGGGTGCATTATTAATATTAATCTGCTTTGAAAACCAGGAATAGAAAAGAAAGCCGTCACAATGTAGCAGCCAGTGAAAAACATGCAGACAATGTGTAAAATATCCCGGTTGCATAAGAAAGTAGATACACGAGCGCATCACATGTTTCTGGAGAAATCCAGGGAGATTAGTGTGAAGATCAGGTCCATTTAGATCATTTAGACTTGATAAGACAGGTTTCCCGTGGTAATCTAAGAACGGAAATTGAGTTTGATCTCTACGTTTTTGGTTTTTTTTCCTACCCACAGAGCTCCAGACGGTATCTCAACCAAAAACTGATCCCGGTTTAAGATTGATCCTTGACTACTGCTGCTGTTAAACTCATTATCACCTCTCATTACGAGTCAAGTCAGCTGCAGACGCAAGTCTATCCGGGCAGTGGTGTATATAAAGTCTTGTGTAGCTTTTATATCTCGCAGACTCTGTGCAGGACCATATCTTAAAGCTTAAGGAGGAAAGCTGTCATCACGTTTCCTGCTGCTTCAACGCATCACGGATGCTCTGAGGGAGGTCCGTATGCACAATGCTGGGGCACAGCATGGGCGAGTCTGTTTGCACTGCTGTTTTATTTTATTTTTTTTCCTTCTTTTTTTTTATTGACGCATACAGAGCACCAGAGTTACAGCTGTGAACATGCACACACACACACTTCCAAACTAATTGGGGTGTCTGTCGTCATCCTGCCTCTCGGGGCGCCAGCTATTGTACGCGCGTAACCTTAAGTTACATGTAGCTTGTTAGAGAGAAACTGTGAGTGAGAGGGAGGGAGGCAGATCAGGAATGTTTTGGCTCTGAGCAAGTGTTTGTCTCTCTACCCATCTGTGTCCCCCCCTCGCACTATCCAGTGCTGAGTTGCGCTCTCCTCAGAGATTACATGTCTCGCATGCTCCGAAAGACAGATGGAACCAGACAAGAATTTAAAGAAAGAGAACAACCTGGCTTCACTTCGGGGAGTATCAGAGGAGCTTAAAATCATTAGACACATTTATTTGCACCAGGTGAATCAAGACACTTGCCAGGAGATTTTTTTTTTTTCTTTCTTTCTTTTTTCTGCCAACTCCTCTAAACCCCCTGCGCCCCAGTGTGGGCGAACTCAACGGGCTAAATTAAAAACTCATCGGAGTGGCTTGACCCTCAGAATGATCAGCAGCAATCAATTATTCAGAGTCAAACACTGAGTGCTGATTTAGCTGAAGAAGTTTTACTTCAAAAGTTTCCTCCTCGCGTAGAAAAGCGTCTGACTTTGCATGATGGTAGACGCTGCATTGATAACACTTTTGATACAGTTTGACAAAGTCGCAGCTTGTAGCTCCACTGTGAAATATTTATTATGATTTCTGATTCCTCTTGTTCTTCATCCTCTTCTACTTCCGCTTCTCCCGCTT
>JBCAUF010000046.1:8293059-8314357 GCA_038406115.1 Haemulon aurolineatum | reverse complement strand
AAGTTAAATTCTGTTAGTTTCTGACTTTGGTGTGTGAACCGGTTTGTTTGAATTAACTAAGTCACACAGACAAAATGGTCAAGGCAGCCGTAGACCACCAGCCCTCCCTGTTCTGTAAGGTAAAATCGCTATTTTTGTCAAGGGAATCTGGTGCTAGAGAGAGAGCTCTAGTTAAGGAGCTATATAACTTGTTATGTAGTTGCTAAATTTATTAGGTTACACTTCAAAACTGGAGTTCTGCACACCACAAAAACAAATAAACAAAAAAGTTATCCCTTTAAACTTTTCTGAGGGAGAAATTAAATGTTCTCTTGTAGCCTGATGCCCAGTTGCATGGTCCAGCTCAGTTTCCACATGCCAAGACCTGTTATTCATTAATGATCTCTCTGTCTGTTACATCTGTCATCTGTGGAGGAAGAGATGCAGAGAGCAGTTGGAGACAGAAGATGACACAGGCCTTGGGCATGTCTGCGGTTTACAACTTAGTAAGGTTGCTCCGGAGAACGGGAGAAGGAAACCCTGTGCACCGCAGCAAGCCGGAAGGCGAGAGGAGAGGAGTGAGGAGAGGCAGTTTTTTTTATTGCGTGTTTTGACAGCCGGCATCTATCTGGGCTCGGTTTGTGGGGACATACGTGCGCCCACGCTCGTAAATAGCCTACAGACAAAGATGAAAGAAAAGCACATTAGCTGGCTTGATCCAAAAAGTTGTGGTTATTTTAGGGAGTGACACTCTGAGTAAGAATCAGAAGGAAAACCGCCGTATGAACAAAGAAAATCATTATTTCGAGCAGTGTGAAGCCTCTGCGGTGCTCACATTGGATCCAAGAGGAATCTGTTCTTCATTTTGTCCACATAGCAGGCTCAGACTCTGTAACAAGGTAGAAGAAACACTGGAGTCAAACATAAAGTGTGTGGGTGGTCAGCAATATGTCTATTGATTATATTAGGGAATGTTTTGCTTGCTTCATTTTTGCATCGTGGGCCTTTGGTTTAAAAAAAATATATATATGAGAGCTGCATGTTCAGTTTAAAGGCTTGCTTTATAATCCTCTCTTTTCACTCTCCTTTGATGCATCATATAAACTCTTAGTGTGGCTGGCTGTAAAGTTAGCAACCACGTTATTGTGCCTCGGGTAATGACTTTCGATCAGGTAGCTGATTGCAGAAGTGCTTAGACTTTTTTTATAGAAAGATGCTGCCGCGTCTGAAAACTTCCCTCCTCAAGCCCGTGTGTCATTTTAAGCAGATTAGGATGCAGTCATTGGCCACTGGCTTTAATTACAATATCACAGGAGGGTGTCATGTTGCCTGACTATTATACAGTACAATAAAAGCCCTGGAAAGCAAAGCTGTTGGCTCATCAGGTTTGAGTGTTTCTTTAGGCGCTGTGAAGTATATAGACTGAAAGACTGATGGTTTGCAATAATTTCACGAGGACAATAAAATACTGTATGGATTAATTTTATGCCACTACAATTAAACTGTGACTTTTACAAGTGTTATTAAAATCATTTCTTTACTCTGTACATAATGGCTCTAATGTGCCATTAGTTCCTATTTCTGGAGGATGTTTTCATGAGATTTTACACACACACTCGCACACACAAAAGGAAGTTCAGAAAAAGCAAAGAAAAGGGCAGGAACAGTGATCACACTGCCCACAAGAGACACACCACAACAAAGTCTCTGCTTGCCTCTGCGAGTGCACAGTAAGCCAGACACAGAGAGAAACAATGATAGATGGTCTTACCAACCTGTCTACAAGGATCTCAGAGGGTTGGCTCTCACTTCTGGTCAATCCCAGCTTGTGAAGTAAATCCTTTGCTCAGCACTAACCCAACCACAGCGTTGCCGTTGGAAAGTTTTACAGAGCAAGTGGTGAGCCACGTGTGGAAAGACAAAGAACGAAATGTCTGCCTAAGCTTTCCCCGCGCGCCTGCAATACCACTTAGTAAAAATAATGATGAAATGTGCCTTTACTTTAAAGAAACGGTGGCATGGATTGAAAGGGCGTTCACTCTCGCTGCACGTGCCGCTACAGCTTCATCCACTCTGGCGGCTCTGCTGGTGACAGAGTGTGATTGAAGCGGAATGACTGATAGTTTGATTTTACAAATGTCTGAGAAGCTGAACGCAGCGCCGTATCCAGCAGGCATCGCACCCTCTGGGATTGGTGTTGCGTGTTTATTCGACCAGCGCCTACAGAAGCAGCTGGCTGGGAGCTTTTTCATTACAGAGAGTGTAGTTGATTGCATTTTCCCCAGCACTCTCTCAAGTGCCTAAATGGAGCCACTATATACTCATCGCCTCGCAGCCATCAGCTGCCACAAGTCTCCATAAAGCCTGCGAATTTGAGTGGAAAAGAAGAAAGAAAAGCTGGAACAAATCATCATCAGACCTACTCGGAGTCCTCTACAAATCTTTTTTAACTTTAAATATCTCTCTGCCCAAATCTCATGTGATCACAACAGAAACCAGCATCCGTCAGAAGTCTCTGGACTGGACTCAATCTGTCATCAGCATTTAGATGCCACTGCCAGAACAGCAAAGAGAGAGAGACACGTAATCACGGTTTAAAGGCAGTGGAGAAATCAAATCATGTGAGAGGAGTGTAAACACATTAAGCTGTCACTCTCTAAGTTACTATACTTAATGGAGAATCAGCTAATCAGATGTAATATGCATCACAGCGCTTGAACAGACAGAGAGAGGGAGAATGGCGAGGCCAACTTTGGAAACAAGGCCAAATGTTGAGTTTGCAAGATGGAAAATTGAACCTGGAACATGGAGAAGTTATTTTTCACTCAACCTCCACATGTAGAAAAACACACGACATACTGTAACCTTGCATGGTGAATCTATTTACCTGGACTGCTTCCCAATCAATGTCTCGGACAGTAAGGAAGCCTTGTGGTGTTATGTGTTCACTTTGCTTTACAGATTTATGTATGAGCACACTGTGCAAACTACTGAAAAAAGAAATAATAAAGAAAACACACATAGTTTGCCATAAAAAATGCAGACATGAACATGGTGAATACATAGAGAGGAAAACATAAATATTTCATTTTTGTGTGGTCATTGAGATAAAGTCACACATTTTTCATGAGATGCCTATATCTGCAAATGTATGCAAGGAAAAGAAATCAATATTGTTTGCCTGAAACCATTTCTGAATATGTGCAAATGATTTGAAACTATTTATTCATCCAATGATTATTTTAGCAATGGACAGCGGAGAGACAGAGTGATGGACAGTAACCTACGGAAAAAGGAATCAATCAATATTTTCCATGATTTGTTTAGGACGGAACAACTACAACCAATGAGATGCTGCGTGAGGTTATAGCAGAGGTTTTGTCTCACCAGAGGCAAACATGTTCTGTACATGCAAACTGATTTCTTTTGCTACCTTATTATCGCTCCCTGCCGCGCTTCTTTCATTACAATAACTGAAATAAGCCTTAGCTACAGGGATTTCTGGCAAAACACCTTGGATCAGCTGAATTTAATTAGAGATGTCTTAAATATCCCCTAATCTCCATAAATAAGTGCATGTTTTATGGATGCCTCATTCATAATTTATCTTCTCTTCAACTGCAAGGGAGGAGGGAGTACAAGTGCTGAGAAATCCTCATCAAGAATTAACAATGGGCTCATCTGTCATGTTATTGACCCTACACAAAGCTGATTACTTCCCCCGTATGCTGTCTAGCTTCCGCTAAGTCGTGCATTGTGCGAAGAACATGGGAACTGTGATGGTGCAGAAATGATCGGGTCACGGGATCAAACACTGCGAGGGAAACAAAAGCAGGTGCCATTAAATTGTCGGCCGTTTTAGGCGTGAGCTACTGTGGATTTGAGCTGTTTTGACACGACGCCTTTTACAGTGAATTGTGGGAACAAAAGGAGCAGAGTTATCATATTTTTACTGTTAACACATGACAGATTACAGTCTCTCTTCCTTTCTCTCTCTCTCTCCATACACGATCACGATCCAATACAAAAAACGACTGATGCAAGGCCAATCCGATATGATTCAATTCAGCCACGCAGAGAGACGACAGAAAGGTGAAAGGCTACTTGGAGAAATCTGCTTTTGACAGCTGTATTGATTTTTTTACCGAAGTTCATGCAGAATTCAGGTTGGATCTGAGGTTATGTATTGATTTAGCCAAATCTCTGACTCTTGAATCAGTCTTCCAGGGGGTTAATCTTCACATCCCTACAAGTTTGAAATACTGATTGCATCGAGCTGCATCTGGATTTGGATTCAGGCCCCTTCATTCTTTGCCTCTTAACTTGGTACTGCGTTATTCTTCTTCCACATGACATCTGCACTGGGTAGAAAGAAACAAAAATCCATTAATTTTTCACTGACAGAATGATTAGCATAACAGAAAGGAGAATTTTCCACCCTCCCTGACAGGCTGTAATTGGAGGCACCAGTAAATGCAGCATGTCCCAAGTGTTATGTGATATGCTACATAAAGCACATGGCATATATGTCTGATGACAACTACAATCTTGACGGTTGTTTACTACGTCAGACTTGTGTTATTGCTCGACCGCTCTACCTAAATGATCCATAGGTGGAAACAAGAGGCCTCTTCTGATACTGAAAAAAAAAAAAAAAGTCCCAAAACTGCCATAAAGATCAGCAACTCGAGATTGGCGCTATTAAAATGAGGGGGCAGAGTGCCTCCGTTGCTATGGCAACGTGGCTTTGGAAAGTGTCTTGTTTGCAGAGCTATTTTTCAATCCGGCAGTGAAGTGGGGCGTCGCGGTTTGTAGTGATGCCTCCCTGTCGAGAGCTTATTACCTGACTGAATGAACAGGCCCTCGCCATGTCAGAGATGTCACAAGGAGCAAAGCCCGCCGGGTCGGGGCGTTGTGTGACGGCAATGAAGCCATTCGAAAGTTTTCTGTGGTGGCGGACAAATCCCTATTAGCATGCCTCCTACTGTCGGTCTGCAACTACTGATGGTTTGTGAGGCCGAGAGCACATTCAAGTGTAGGAAAAATAAGAATGATGGTGCCTTCATGCAAGTGTTGGAATTATTGTTTCGCAACTAACAATTGTTTGTTCTTTCCTTGTTTACTCTAAGTATGTGAATGTAAAACAATTTCCCAGTGTTATTACTTCAAATTGACCAACACTCATTTCAGTTTACAGAAACATAAAGATATTTACTTTACAATATTGTAAGACACCAAACAACTCTCACATTTGAGAAGCTGGAACCATCAAATCCTTGTTGTTTTTGCTTGACAAATGACTTCAATGACTAAGTGATTATCACAGTAGTTGCTGATTCATTTTCTGCTGATGAAGTCATCAATTAATCAACTAATGGTGTCATCTCTGATTTATCTGCAAGCGATGTCTTATTTCTTTCTGCCTGCCAGAGATAATCCCTGCCTGAACACAGTTCATGTAAGGTTTTATTTGTTCTGAAGGGTTTCCTTCAATTATTTATCGCAAAAACACAGGAGTTTTGCTGGCGTGAGTAGCAGTGAAAGCCCACAAATGTGACCATGCTGCAGGTGAACAAAAGTGATGGTTACAGTCATAGGCTCCCTGGTGCCTTGGTTGTCCTCCACTCGTTTCTGGAAGTCAACAATCAGATTTGATACATACTCATGTCTTGGTAGGGTTTTCAAATCCAGCTGCAGGGCATATCTGGTTACCTGTCCCGCCTGTCCTCGAAACACACCACATAGACTCTCTCTCTCTGAGATCAGACGTTCTGTTCCTATGCCACGCGTCGCCACTCCAAGCCGAGCCCCGGTTGCTGCAGGCCGGATGTGCACCCTGACAGTGGTGCTTAGCCGGGCCGCTCCTACGATCAGGTTGGACGTGGGAAGTGTGGGTAGAATCGTGGCTTTACCTGCAGAGTTTTTTTCTGACCCTCCTCCTCTCACGATGAGAGTACTGTATTCAGAGTCAGAGTCTCCCTCATGAGTCATCTCTATCTTAACCTGGCTGCTGCGGCATGAGGTGGATGGACCGGCACAGGTTTTTTTTCTGTAATTTGATAAATAAAGGATCGAGCGACATCTAAATTCTTAAATCTTCTTTGTAAACTGTTGATGTGGCTGGGGTCAGTGAGCTTATCTGTGGCAGCTAGAGTAGAAAGACAAGAGCTTTCATTTGTATTCCCGTCTTCATCATCAGCCTTTTTTCTTTTTTTCCTCTGACCTGGCTGAACCCGTGGTCTCTGTTCTAGTGCGCGGATGTGGGCTGATCCAGAGGGGCTGGCTCGGGATGCTCTTCTCAGCGGGAGGAAGAGGACGGCTCTGTCGGATGGGGTGGGTGGCCCAGGGGGGTGGGCTGCTGCAAAGACTCGCTCGCAGCTCTCCCACTGTTCGAAGTCGGAGTCTCCTGACGGATACCGATTATATCAATGCAAGAAAATGAATCATCAGCCAGCTTCTTCATGCTTTACTACAAAATACATATTCAGTGAGAAACACAGATTGCATACATCTTTGAAGTCTTCTACATGACCTGTAGCGGAAATGTATCTCCTGTACCCAGCAACAAAAGTACAAGTCGAACATTAATATAATACCTAAAAATACTCAATGAAATCACAGTATTGACTTACTGGGAGCAGAGGGGGCACATTCTGGTGAACTGATGCTCCAGCGGGGTCGAGTTGACTCATTCCCTCAGCATGTCCACAAACATCAGCCAACCAGTCATTCAGATCATCTACTGTACTGTATGGCACTCTATCTGCAGAAATCCCAGGATTAATGAATAAACAACAACAACAAAGGTCAGGTGTGCGTGTGTATGTTCAATCCCCCTCGGGAGTTTTCAGATCATTCTATGTATGTTATGTATGCATGATGTGTAATATCCTTCCGTGGATGCTGAAAAAGAAAACTTACACACAAACCTCAGTTCCAGGTCTCCCTCTCCTTAATCCCTGTCTCTTAGTGGAACCGTTCTGGCATTTGAACAGTGTTGCTGTTAGCAATTCAGTTCTGAGTACAGTAAATATGGACAAACATGAAAAGAAAGAGGAACATTTCCACTATGTACATCATCTCAAGACACAACACAGCAACAAGAACTGGGGGGGGAGTATGTGTCACAAAAAATATTCACATGCTGAACTGAATGGATAAAAAGCACACATTCACTATATATACGCGAAGTAAATCAAATGATGCTGGTCATTTCGATAAAATAAATCTAATTCTTAATATCTGCAAGGAGGGGATCTTTCATATTTCTAGGATACCCACTTTTCAGCCCCTGATACACCTCTAAGAGATTAAATATGGTTCCAGTTACTCACCTGTGGGAGCAGGTCTGAAAGCACCAGCACAGTCTGACCAGGCCAAAGTCAATCACTTTGACTGTAAGCTCTCCTGCACAGACATTGTCCAACTTCAGGACTGTCAGAAAAGTCTTTTGTGCAGGTGCCCAAACTCTAGGAAAATGTGGAGAATGTTTCCCCTGTCAGTGAACACTTGGTACCATCGGACTGTGTTGCATTTTGTCCAGCTCCAGAGATTTCAGTTTCAACAAGGTCTGAAAAGCTGCTACACATAATGCTGCAAGTTCTAAGTGATGATATACTGCATTTTATCATAACATTTGACCTTACAAACCACCACTGTGACATTTTAATCTTGCAGTGTCTAATTTTTTTTGAGACTCGAGGGCACAGAAAACAAGCTGTAAAAACAACATTAACATATCACCTTTTGAGTGGATATGGCGAACTTATTAGCAAGCAGTTGCTTATTTTCACACCCAGCAGTCAGGGCAACATTATTTTTCACTCGGAGTCTGGCAAATTTAAGTCCAATATGAACTGTCTTTTCACTTTGTTTTGGGTCTCTACCATATCCAGAGGGAAATATCTGGCTATTTCGCTGCTCAATGCTCCAGTATGTTCATCTACTAGTTTGATGCTGAGCAGCTAGGACACAGTGGGTGATATTTCTATAAGCCCAATTTGGATTTTTTTTTGTTTTTTAAACATATATCATTAGACACTTTTCAGATGTATTGAAACTAGCATTTAATTCGCCTGCTGGGGTATATCAGCTGTGTCGCCCCACATCGCTATGCATGTTGTACTTTTGAATCATCAGAGGAACTGTTTGGGGAAAAAGCTGTCATGTTACGTGACTGCATTTTATTTTCATAGTAAATGACATGAAAAAAGTAAATATCTGTTCAAGTTTGTCATAACACATTTTTAGTGTGAAATAATCAAAATAAAAACATCTAATTCAGCTGCCTCATCAACGGCTCTTTTACCCACTGATTTGACATTAATTACCCTGATAATTACACAAATGTACTAATGAATCAATTTGACACTCACACATGAGAGGGCTGCTCGTTTTATGTTGTCTGAAAAAGAGGAAAGAGTGGGAGAGACAAAGGGAGAATGAGCAATAGAGGAACAGAAGAAGAGCTGATCCTGAGCCCGCTTCCACATTTGTGCATCTCCTTCTGATGAGCCTTGGTTATTATTATCCCATCATGCCACAGAGCCCTGACAGTTCCCTATTAGTTATTGTCCTATTGTTATGAGCCAACGATGGTGGTAATTGGAGATTCGCTGTTGATTGTTATCATGGAGCTTGGATTTTCTTTTTGCTCATTCATTATTCAAGATAATGAGAAGTTTTCTCTCATTCTGAGACTCACAAGCACATTATCAGTCTGTTTTTCCCTCTTTCTTTCTTTATTAAACCACTGCATTACTTGGAACAAAGAAGGGTTGAAGAGATTATTGTTATTGCCATTCTTCACCGGCACAAGTTTGCAGCCTCAGCAGGGTAATGACTGAAGTTGTAAAGAATACATTTCCAAATGTTAAAAAAAGTGAATTTCTTTTTTTTTTTAAAAAAGGGATTTCTCAAATTTAAGTTAATTCCAGTGTACCTTCATATTCTTATAGGCTTGTGTCAACTACAGAAATCCCAGATTAGAGTGCTTGGTCTGAAGAAACGCCAGCGACATTTACTCATAATTACTGTGAGCTAGCCTTCCCATGGTGCACTGACTGCAGTACTGTAAGTAAGCCAGCCCCCCGCTGACAAATTCAACTGACAGAGCAAATATATACTTCCTCTCATCAGTCAATCCCTTCATCCTTGGTCCAATGTCTTCTGGGACAGCAGAGGGTGGATTTTGCCTGATATTAGCCAAGGCCCAGGCCAGCACACTGGGGGGATTTGTGAGGGTAAACCTCTTGCTTTGATGTCTCCTCGAATATCCCAGCTTGACACAGTAAAAAACAAGGGCTGTAGCAGGAAATTGAGTGGACTGATCCAAAAGAGATGCCCCCTCTGACCTTGCTATCAACAAACACAGGGAAAGTAATTAAACAAGGGTAGATGTAGCAAAACAGATTGTTATAGTGTCATATTATTTCCCAAATTTGGTGTTGCTCCGCTCATTACAAAAAAGGGAGCCTGTGTAGTGCAGGAAATGATCCATATCCGCAACATATGTGGAGGATTATCAATGCAAAAATGGTTGTGATGTGAACCAAGACACTGAGATTTGTGTGTTTAAACACCGTATCAGCCTGCTGAAGGTGTAATGACTCCATCTGTAATTTCTAAAAACACCACACAGTCTCCTTAAAAGAAATTCAAGTGAATAGGTCAAACATATACTAAATTGAGATGGGGACTTGGTTAGTCCCAAATGATCCTTGCAATGAATTGTAGTCTTGTTTTTCAGCGTGGTGTAATAAGCTCCTCTTATTAAAAAAAGCTAGCAATGGGAACATGGCTGCCGGACACCTGGGTAATTGGAGGACGCTGTCATCTCAGGCAAGGCGGCGGGGTGTATGGCTGTCAGTGTGATGTGTCAGACTCAGCGCAGCGATAAAAGTGACAAAGCTAATTGTCGTCTCGCATCTCCACGCTCAAAGAAACTCCCGAGACCTCTGAAAAGCCTTTTCTCTTCCATTCTTTCTCCTCAGAACTTCTCTCATTGATATTAAAAAGGCCTGAGGGAGACATTTGGGTGGCACAGTAAGAGAAAAGCAGTAAAACTGATGTTGACGTTATACTGGCTTCTGAATGCTGGCTGGTGTAATGTGAGTGACTCAGAATTTATTCATAGTGAATAAGCATGCAATTGACTCATGAGAGCAATCATGCAGTAAGTGATCAGAACGTGTAGGTATCTGCAGAAGTAGTGAAGCTCATCAAGAGAATTTTCATTGAGCCAAAGCAATGAGCATCTCACAAGAGACTTTGAATGTCAGCCCAGAAACCCAAGAGTGGATCCTCACCACAGCACTTCCACTTGATCTTCTAAATGACCCCATCATGAGGATAAAGCATTGCACAGTGCATTTGAGCAGAATCAGATTTTAATCTGATGAGGGAGCTATCATAGCGTGCATTCTGACATCAGAAGATGGCGGCAGGTATGATTTATCTGCCTGGAAATTAAATCAATGGCTTCCCTTTGATCTGCATCGTCAGTCGGTGATGAAGCGGCGCAGCGGTTAAGTTAATACTCCAGCATTGACTTGGGACACAAACACTGAGGCCATGAACATTTTTTAAAGTCCAGTCTTGAGGACGGAGGGCTAACTGGCTGCTGTGAAGGAACACTCTTGCAGGTCAAGCCGACTTGACAAGGTTTGATTAATCACCATGGAAAACCTGGTCGGGAACAGGAGTGACTAATGACCCATGTATGGCTGTTGATTTAATCAATCAAGAAAAGGCTCTAACCTTGCCAATGCCTGGGTGAAACACAGCCACACACTCAAGCACACACATGCACTCACTTATTTGAACCAACAGGAATGGCTGTTCAAATATTTTGTGAGACCCGAACCATAGGCGTTCGACTGCCACAGAAAGGAGACTTCACGCCAGTTGCGTTGACTTCATAACAGCAATATAAATTACTTAACATGCAAAAATGACTTGTGAATGTACGAAAAAAGAAAACCTTGTGTTTTCAACCTCTTCAAAAGGTGTTGCACAACACATCTTATATCTGTATAAAAGATAAAATCATTTTTTTTCCCACAGCAGGCTATTAGTGCTTGACTTTTCTTCAGAAAAAAAAAAAAGACTGCAAGGCATTTTCTGCCATTAACAACGTTGCTGCAGCGAAAATGAGAACTAAATGCTATTCTGGAGGCGTGCTTTTATGTCTATACTGTCACAATATACAATACATTAAATGATGAAATGCAGAGAAGAGAAAACTTTTTTTACGACTATAATGCTGAGATCAACAATGCATTATTTGGTAAGTTAAATGCAGAGATTTGGGGCTTTTAAAATCTCATTTTCTGTCTCCCACTGTGTTTTGAAAACTTAACTTGTCAGTAGCTCAAACATTAATTTGACTCTACGGAGAGATGGCTCGAGCTCGAAAAATATGAAAAAAAGCCCCTACAATTATTTGATTATACATAAAAACTTTTCACTAATGTTTATGTTTGATTTTCTACTGAGAAGAACAGATTATGCTTGGGTTTCCCACAGTCACCTCCTTAAAATACACATTAATGCAGTGTTTCCCAACCCTGGTCCTGGAGGAACACAGCTCCTGTTCCAACACACCTGATTCAAATGAGTATCAGGCTTCTTGAGGACGAGCTGATTATTTGAATTGGGCGTGTTGGAAGAGGAAAACATCTAAAACATGCAGGGCAGTGTATCCCCCAGGACCAGGATTGGGAAACACTTCATTAATAATTTCACCACATGTTTTTGAAGGCAATATCAGATTACTGCACCTGCTTTCTCAATACTTTAACCAGGTTAAGTATGAAGTAACACAATCCATCACTCAGTCTTTCAATTTGCTGTGGCACATACTGGAAATGATTTTTTTTCTACGCTTGTGTGTGTACATGCAGGTCAGGCCACAGGTCAGTGAGTCAACAGGGTGCACAACAGTGTTCCTTTACATGCAATACCGATTTTCTAGCAGAGCTGTATTCAATTTCATCAAATCTGAAAACTAGCACCATCGGAGTCACAGCTGTTTCCATTCCGCTGTTTATGGCACCAACAAGATGTTTCCTGGTCGACTTGGATGTGTGCTTTGTGTCATTGTCATGTTGGAATGGGCGATTCCTCTTCATCTCCAGCTTTCTGACAGAGGCCAGCAGGTTCTCTGTCAAAATATCTTGATATTTGGAGCGAATTCATTATCCCATCTATCCTGACAAGGGCCTTTGACCCAGATGAGGAGAAGCAGCACCAAAGCAATGTGCTCCCACCAGCATGCTTCACAGTTGGCATGGAGTTCCTTAGATGATGAGCTGTATTGGTTTTTGCACCAAACAGCTCCTTGAATTGAGGCCCGAAAGTTCAGCTCTTGTCTCGCCAGACCATAACACATTGTCCCACATGGTTTGGGGTGACTGTATCTCAGATAAACTTTTGTAACTCTCTGCCAACCATGACTCTCCCTGTAGGATGCATTTGATACATCGAGGTTATTTCAGTCTTTACATTTCAAAAATCTGCAATTTCACGAGGGTTTCTAGACTTTTTATCACTGTAGTGATTCTAATACTAGATCTGTAATGGAAAGTAGGTAAGACCTGTTTAGAGTGAAGAATCAAAAAGTTGATAACAGGCTAATTTCACAGCAAACATTTTAACTTGTCATAGTAGTAGAAGCCCACAATGTTAATGCTATCGCATTGGTAGCATGATGGCTTTGTTCAATTCAGTCAACCCAGTAAACCAATTTGTAACCCAATCCAGGAGAAGCGATGTCACTGTAAACCATTAAGTCCATAAAATGCCATTCATGTCAACATACTGAATGTGTTAATCTTTTCTGTCTTGCATACGCCAGAGACCTGTCAACAGGCAAATATTAAATCTAACAGTAGGCGGGACATCACAGGGTACACATTAACAGTCAACATGCAGAGAGAGAACATCACATGTGACAAACAAATGTATACTTAGAAATACTGAACTCCAACATGTGGAAGGAGGTATCTCGGCATGCATATGAGAAGCTGCAGCAGGAACACTGGTTACAGCCTACAGTGGCCTTCCTTGCTTATTATCCCCAGAGGCTAATTTGCATAGTTGGCAAATAGATTCCAGACTTGAGGCAATAAATACAATCAATAAATACCCAGATGGAAAGTAGGTTTTATATTTTATTCCAAAACCTTCAAAATAAGTTTCAAGTTCAAGAAAGTAGAATAAGCTTAGACACAATGCAAAGCATCATATACAGACGGATAAAATACATTTTATATATTGCAGACAAGCCATGGTGGGTCTTACATATGTACAGTATGTATGTAAACTTTTATGTACAATCTTTTTTACATATACAAAAAGCCTTGTTTCTATTTTTCTTTGTATATATTTATATATATATATATATTTATATATATAGAGATTTTTCATATACTCCCCACTAGCATTTGTACTACAATAATGAAAAAGAAAAACATTTACATATATGTCAATCCGTTTTTTCTTTTTATATTACAAATGTATTTTCATAAAAATATATCTCTGTACAAAAAAAGGTTTTTTATTCGTTAACTTGTTCTCTTCTCTTAGAGATACTTTCCCTCTATAGTCACTCTCTGTAGTTACACACAGTCCGCTCGAGTCCATGTCTGTCCATTTCTTTACAGGTGAACCCTTTTGGTGTACAGCAAGACATCGACACTGATCTTTGTCTTTTACTGTTTTGTTGTTTTGTTGAGGCGTTCAAGGGCCGTGTTGATCTCGCATATGTACTATGGGCTGTTAGTCTCATTGAGAGGCTAGTCAAGAGATCTACTGGGTTGTCATAAATCAATGTTTCAAAGAAAAAAAAAAAAAGAAAAAAATACAAACTTTGCAATTTTGTTTCCATGACAAACATAAGGGACTATAAAGTCTGTGGTAATAAAAAGCAGCTCTCTGTAAATATTTTGCTCTATTAAACTCTAGATAAACTGGACATTCTGTTTTTATTCCAAGGATCACACAGTGTGGCAACACATTTTTCATTACTGCTAACAAACAGTGGGGCAGTTGTGGGATTACAGATAGTGAACACAGTATAGATAGATAAATTCTGATGCACCCAGTGAAATGAAATACATTCAGTAGTTTTTCAGCAATAACTCCACTTATCTGATCCTTAATCATGGAACTACTAGTCCACACTTATCTCCGTTTACAGAATAAAATCCATTTAAGCTCCAAAACTACATCTACTTTCCCTCTCTCCCATGCTTGAGTCTGGTAGACACACTGAAACGGGCTGAATAGTGAAGGTAAATTGCATGGAATGGGACTGAAAAACACAGCAGTAAGTGTGGCTTTATTGCAGCCATCAATATGTGGTGACAATGAAAGATGGGAGATTACAAATGATATTTGATGCAGTTTATGTCACACAGCATGACTGATGGATTACTTGAGTTTTCAATACATGTGTACTGTGGCCTGTGCTGAAAAGCGTGAGCGCGAGCTGCAGATAGAAATTTAGAAGTGTGTGGTCTCTTCCCTGACTGTGAGAGAATTCAGTGAACTCAATGGGAACTCAAAGAACATGGCTGTGGTGTGCTTCATTATAGAAGAGATGGCGAGCAGGAGAGGACTCAGAGCTGTGGCTGGCTGATAACGAAAATGAACCTAGGATGAACAGAGCTTCTGTCTTAAAATATGCAAAGAGAACCAGGAAGTAGCCAGCTGCTATCAAGAAAGAGTCTCTTCAGACTCTTATAACACGGCTCCATCCAGAACTCACTGATCTTCATTTTCATATAACCACACTACACTTTCTTTGAGAACTTTTTGGACTAACCCAGATGAGTTAAAAAGAAAATATTTCCATAGATGTGGTGCCCATTAAGTTAAAACTCCCATTTCTGCAAAATTACTGGCATACATTTTTGAAAATGTCTAGCTCCCCATTAAAAACTTCTCCAACAAGTGGAGCTAAATGGTGCAACACTGAGAACTGAATTAAAATGTTTATCGTAATTTTGCCGACTTCTAATTTGCTTGAACCTGGGTAGCTTTCTTTGGTTGAAAAGATAACTTTTTAATCTCTCAAAAAGACAACACAAACACTCAGCCCAACCTGTCGACAAGCACATAAAATTCTTGCACAAGGAAATACAGTACTAATGAGCTCACAGCTCATTTAGGGGGGGCAGAAAATGACATGATCCTACCATGCTGAATTTTTTTCTTTTTTTTTCCCTGCAAGATCAAAACTAAAGATGTGAAGAGCTTCTAGTTTCTTCAGCAGGTGTGTGTCGGCATGTGTGTGTGGGTGTGTAAGTTGCAGGGAGTCTGAAAAGCAGAGAAAAGAGCTCTGATTTCAAATCTGACATAAAAAAACATTAGAAGCCCCCAATCATAGTAAGGAAATTATGAGGTTTGGGTTCCTGAACACAAACATAGAGCCACTCGAGCTGGTTCATCATATCATGGGGTTGTACCAAGGCACTATAATGAACGTAAAGTGCTTATTGGAGACTGGAGGAGGTAAAAAAAACATGGGAAAAGTATGAGTCTGGCCCTTTAAAACCACTTCTGAACTTCTTGAGACTGAGCCCTTGTTGGTAAGAACAATCATAATTATGTGAGCTCATGCTTCTCTATTATATTTGTCCAAATCTACAGTCTAAATCTCGTCAAATAGAATCAGTTCCTTCAGGGAGTGGGGGCATCATGTCCTATCTCACAAGCTAATCACATTTATTTGTTTAATACTCAACGCAGCTTAATAACGCGTTGCATAATGTGTGTTAAACGTTGCCATGGGAGGAATGAGCGGAGGGGAAAGACCACTTCAAAGTGGCCTTAACAGAAACTAACTGGAATGTAATGAAGCCGTCGACTCTGTTGAAACATTTGGTGCAATTTCAGAATAAAAATAAATGAAATGCAACAGCCGCACGAAACTATGAGAAGTGAGTACCAATGTCTTCGAGATAATGTGAGTGCAACTGCTCCTCTCCCCGTGAAATCTCCAGGGTAATTCAATCGTTTCCTTTTCCATCAATTCACGACCAGAGCAGGGAAGGGGCAATATTCTATCTGTACTGTCGAGATAAGCGAGAGCTTTAAAAGTAATAAAATTGTAAAAGCAATTACCGACCCACAGCGAAACTGATTGAAGGAACAATACAGTGATTGGTTTCAAAGGCCTGGATTTCTGAGGGAAATTATGTACTGTAGGTGAATTTAAAGACTTCATAAAAAAAAACTGTTGTATGGAGGTCAATTTTGACTGTGAAAGCCACTTTGCTGCATTTATGCATATATATTGTGTATGCTAATGTGCAACAACAAATCCATCCACCCAAGTCATATTTTTTTCCTGCTAATTTCATAACACTGAAAAGAAGGATGTCAGAGAGTACATGGTATGGATGTTGTAGACTGCCGTTTTTGCTGGAGTCAAACAAAACATAATTAAGGATCTGTCCTGTCGGTGATAATGGTAAGATGAATTCAGGATTTGATATGGGTTCGACAGTGAAGCGAGGGCTAAATTAAAGCAAATTGCATGTAATGGCTCAATTTGCTGCAGTGAAATTTGAGCATTATTCACCCCACTCAGCATCCACAGGATACGCAGGTATGGGGAGAGTAAGTGGTAAATAGCTGGGAGCAGGGTGTTTGAAATCCAGGGAGGTTTCCGACGCCGCTGCTCACATACATTTTACACATACGCCGCTCGCATTATAAGGGTCACAAAAGCATGAATGTTTTGAATCCCCTCCTCTCATCAGGCATGTCACAAACCAGGGTAGAGTCCTGCTGTTATTTCTGATGACAGTCCCCTGTGTCGCACTTTCAAAACAATATTTTCTGTATACCACTCCCCATTTGCCACAGATATGAGGAGCGTTAGCATTAGAGGCATAAACAAACTTTTTTTTTTTTTCTCCCCATATTTATCATTTCCAATTTAATGCATGGGAGTAATCAGTATGCTGGCAACTCCCCCGCTGTCACGGCTCTGAGGAAGCCTTCTGCAACGTTTTCACGACGAGCGAAGACAAAACAAAGCAACGCGGCTCTTTCTCAAAAGGATGGAGCTGTCAGAAGTTAACTTGGAGGAAAAAAAAGGAAAAGACCCGAATGTAATCCAGAGGGAACAGATCACTGACTCATCCATTCTTCAGACTCAAGCGCCTTCAGTTGAACATTTTGAGGGAGTTCAAACATGACCAGACTTTGATCTTTGCTTTCCTAAGGCCAAGTGTAGGGGGGCTCATACTGCATCTTGATCTCAGGGAAAATACAGTACGTTCCACCTTTAGGCCGCAGGAGGATGTGAAGGTGGTTCCAGGATTAAAAAGGGAAGTCGAACGCAGCGAATTTGACATCAGACATGCCGTCTTTCCAAGGAGGATATGCCACTTGTTGCTTTGTTGTAACGTGGTGCGGCAGCTTTGTTTTGATTTTTGGAAATGAAGGAGAAGAAAAAAAAAAAAAGAGAGATGTGGTCCCGAGGTGTTTATACATCCATGGAAATGTACTGTATCGCAGTCGCCACCCCCACTTTGACCGAGTCAGTGTCTTTTTCTCCGCAATGCCTTCGAGCAAAAGTGTCAGAGAGGTGGTAACAAATGCTTATGTGAAGAAAACCTGCCTCTTGTTCAGCATTTTTATTCAGGAGAGGTGGATTTGTCTATGCTCGCTTTCTTTTCAGTCTCTCCCGGACACAAAAATGTCAGGTGACTGCACGGGAATCACTACAAACAAAGAGAAAACAGATGGAAGATGGAACTGGAGACAGACCCTGCCCTCAGTTTTTGTTTTCTCAGTGGATCTATACATTATCAATGTTGGTTTCATTTTTATTGGTATCCAGAGCATCCATTACAGTGACAATCCTCAATCCAATCCACACAATTCCTTAAAATAAAACAAAATACATGTGGAGAAACGTAAGCAAGTCACCTGTGACGTGTGGTGAAATCTTTGGGGCCAAAACAGATGGGAGATATTTGGGGCAGATTGCAAATGCAGCCACCACACTCATGCACACACTCTCGCTCACATATACGCGCATAAATTCTCTCCACACCCTCACTAAGTGCTTTTTTTTTTTTTGAGCAGCCCAAGCTACCTTTTAACCCCTGCTCTGGACACAGCTGCCTCAGCAAGCAGAATTTCATCCCTGCTTCAAAGAAAAAAGAAAAGAAGAAAGGAAAAAAGAAAGGAGGACTGAGTCGAGCTCAAAAAGTAATGATAGAATGTGTATCTCCGAATCTTCAAAACTTTTTAATTCATCCTCAGCCAAAGACTAGGGGTCTCCGATGAAACCTTTCAACAGCCTCAGGAGCAGACGGTTGGGGAAAAACAGAGTTCCCAATTACTCATCACAGAAAGCAAGCAGCATATAAAAAGAGAGCAAAGGAAAAAAAATCCCAAAAGAGCAACTGAAAAACAGAGAGAAGAGTGAATCGAAACAGTCCAGACTGTCTCTCTCTCTCTGACTTGCACAGGCCAACGCGGGCCTGTCCACCACACAGTTCACTTGCACAGAGATCTCTGTTAGCTACAGGTCAATTTTCTTGACTTGAAGTTGACCGTGAAATTCCCTTTGGGTTTAGGCGGTGAGAAAAGTCATCACAGCGTTTGCCTCCAGTGTCACTCCTGCCGGCTGCAGTTTCGGGTGGAAGCTTTTCCTCAAAATATGGAAAAATGATCAAGAAACCATGTAAAGTTACAAAAAGCATTTTGTTGTTGGCATTTGTTACAGTCGTTGTTTGTCTTCACATGGTTTCTTTTCTTTTCTTTTTTTTTTTTTCTCGTCTCCTGCGGGTAAAAGCCTTTGCCACTGGAGATGTTTCTTGAATGTATTTCAGCGAGTAAAATAATCTTTGTCTTGCCCTCTGCTCAAGGATCTATAGATGTCCTCTGTTGGCAGGCAGGCGAAGATGTGGTGCACTTCTCCTCCGCTAACTGAATCAAGGATGAATGCATGGATGCGGGGAGTGATGGGGGGTGTGGGATAAAGGACAGGGAAGAGAGAAGTCGGAAAACAGAGAAGCGAGCGAAATCAAAGATGATTAAAGGGAAATAAACAAAGAAGAGAAGGTAAGCAAAAACCAAAAGAATGGTTACAAAGATGAGAGAGGAGAAGATAAAAGCATTAATGCAATATTCTCATTGGTGTTGGAATAAATAAGTACATATTCTATCTTTTGCAATAAAGTATAAACAAACCAAATGAAATTCATTAGTATGAGAGATACAGATCAAAGGAAACGCAGCAGAAAGAAGAAAATCCAATCACAGATTTTTATATCCTCCGAAAAATTCTAGAGGGACGGTGTAAAAGGTTTAGTTTGAAGCCGGATGCTGAGAATCTGTGTCCTGTTGCTTCAGCAGTTTTGATGCCTTGGATGTGTGATTAGCTCAAACTAGCCATGAGGTGACAAGTTCATCTTTTCTCAGAAAAAAAAAAAAAAGTAAGTGGAGTCAAGGATGCCCAAAAGCTCTAAGTCCTCACCGTATGAGTCTTACCTCTGGAGGAAGCAGTTGCTATACAGCTGTGCACACTGTGCTGACTGTGAACTCTGTCTCATTGGCCATGATGTCAGTGGGCTGAATGTTGCGGTCATACATCGGGTTCTCGAACGTAGCTCGTCCATTAGTGTTCTCATGGCCCACGTAACCATTGAAGGGGACTTTGGGTCTTCTTCTGAAATGAAACAAATCAATATAATATGCAATGAGTTATTTTTAGTCTATGAAACATCCCTAAATACTGAAAAAAAACCAATTCAGATTTGTCTGGCCAACAGTGCATAACTAAATAGTACATTTGTAATGATATAAAACTGCTAAACAATCAGTGAATAACCACATGAGAAACTGGTCCGAGGCGGTGTTTGGCATTTTCGTTTGACAAATTACTTAAACAATTCAGCTGCAATCAATATTTCGCCAATTCATTTTCAGTCGGTTGGCTAACTGATAAATTGACTAAGTGTTTCAAGACGGATTTGGCTTCACCGAATTGTTCTAGTGCAGCACCTTTTTTTAATTGTGCAGCATCTTTTTTTTTTTTTTTTTAATTGTCACATCAGCACTGTGAAAATTGCATGTGCAAATTGAGGCTGCTCGCTCACTCACTCGCTCGCTCACTGTGTCGAGCAGCCGACTACTTCACTGTGTCTCGCTGCTATGAACCAATTAGTTTTCCGGGAGTGTTCTCTCTATATCACAGATGATGATTTTCTCATTTTGAGGTCAACGTATGCCTTGGCGGATTGAAAAAAAAAAATCCATATCAAGTTAATGTATTTTGGATTGTGAATGCAAATGTCTTTCAAGAGAAGTTGAGTTAGAATCTTATCTGAGAACAGGTAACTTTGGAGAGGCAAATTAAACTGTGACAGAGCCCAAATGGAGGCAGAATTAATCAATGTTATGTAATGTTATGATGTCGCTTGCAGAGGATGAGTGTTGTGAACCTTACCTGTGTTTGTAGAGGTACAGAGCGAAGCCTGCAATGATCATGGCTATAAAAGGCACTAGAATGGCTGCCGCCACTGAGCTGCTGTTGGACGCAAAGTTGTAGCCTGGGTTCTCTCTGCTGGGGTCTAAACTCTCTGGGGAAGAGAGAGATGAAACAGATAAATTGAGCCCTTGCTTTAAAAACACACTTCAGCACAAAATGACATCGGCTGCAGATAGTATAATCAAAACCCGCCAATAACGCAATTAAAAGAGGCTAAAGGAAATAATCGCTTTCTGTCAAGGACTTGTGATAGAAGTTAAAGGACACAGGAGAACAGTGAAATTAAAAAAAGAAAGAAAAAGTGTAATGGCTGAAGAAGGCAGTGCCATTTATATACTGTACAACAAAATGCAAAGACAAATTACTTTTTAAAGTTTATTGCAATGCTTTATTTTCATTTCCCCCCCCCGTGGGAACATCCAATCCCATTATCCTAACAATGACTCTTAATTACTGGCATCAAAGGCCGACAGCTATTAAGTCATTTCAGATTCACTCTGTAATTTAGGGAGGTGTGTGTCTGCACCAGCAACGGTGGAGGACTGACAGCCCACCTGTTTGCCACAGAATGCCAAAAAAAAAAGCTCCAATAAAGGACGAGTGACAAACAAGAAGGAATTCAATTAGTGGGTTCTGTGGTGTTTGCCAATCAACTCCCCCCCCCCACCGGCTGCACTAGCACTCGCACACAAATGGATGCACAGACACACTCGCGCCGCACTCGCAGTCACGGCGGCGGCGGGTTAAAACAAAACGCGAACGCCTCAACAAATTGAGGAGGATAGTTTCCAAGACGTCCTG
>JBCAUF010000046.1:8264008-8275693 GCA_038406115.1 Haemulon aurolineatum | reverse complement strand
TAGCTATTTGTTCAACACGCAGAAAATGTGCACTACGATGTGATTTTTCATTCCACTGACCCGACATATATTTTGCACTTTCATAATTCCACATCCTCCATTTAAAACAATCACAAACCGTTTAGTGCTGCTGTGTGCTGCTCTCGCTCCTCATTTTACAAGGCGCTGGTCAGCGTCACTTTAACAGAGCATAGCCAAGAAAGTCGGGCAAATCTTTGTAAAAAAAAATAAATAAAAAGGTTTGTGTTTATTGCCCGTTGAGAGAACACTAGCAATCCCCGGAGATATATATGAATGTCATGAATTGTGACATTAAACTGTCAGTGTGCCATTTTACTATCAGCGTGCGTGTGCGTATGCTTGTGTATGTTTCTGTCACATCTTCGTGAATGCGCTTGTCTTTTTGCCAATTCACATTTGCATGTGCGGACCCCCCCCCCCCCCGAGGCCTTTCTCGTGAAGGCACACTAGACGCTGTCGAGCGAATCGCTGTGAGGGGAGAGAGAGTATGGGGGCCGATGTCTTTATAGTGCTTCATAACCCAGCTGAGGTGTGGGCGTCCATGTTCCTTAGGCTGCTGATATGTGCAGATTAAAGCAGTTTTATAGAGGACGCTCTCTTTGCCCTTGAGCTCCATCTTTGGTCCACCTACTTTGCTCATTACCTGCTAACAGCTGCCACCCAAACTCTTTATTTGTTGGCCTGGTATTATGAGGCCATTGATGTGACAGGGTGCTGATATTACATCTGAATTAATCAAGTGTTACAAGGGGGAGGCGAGAAAGCACAGAGATTTGAATATCAAAGAGTGAATGCACTGGTTATTTGGTTACAGGGTTATTTTCAGCTTCATCCTTCTGAACTGTCACGCAGTCAATCTGGGTGTAGTTTTCCGTACCGGAGCAGTGTGGCGGCGAGCCGCTCCACTGGCCGTCCAGCTGGCACATGCGTGTCGTGTTGCCGATGATGGTACGCTGGCCGATACAGCTGTAGCGGATGACTGAGCCTACTGTCCGACGGTCGCCTGAGATCTGAGCATAGGGAGGCATGCTGGGCCGATCACACAGCACCACTGTCCAATCAGAGCAGAGGGACGAGAGAAAGAGACTGATGAACAACTGCTCCAAAGATTATTGGTGAAGGAGTGATAAAGACAGCACAAGATGAATGCATTGCCTTGCTTTAGGGAAACTATAGCGTGCAATAATGTTGGGTGACACTGGCTAAATGTTTCACAGTGTCAGATCACAAAAAAACTAAACTTTAAAATCAATTATGAAACTTAGTTCTGTCGGAATCCTTCCTCACTTTATCACACTAAGCCTGTTTAGATCACAAATGCAAAACAAGATTTCCCTCTCTGAATGGAAATAAAGCCATGAGGGCTGAACAGATTGGCTGGTTAATCAATTAGCGGCTTGAAAAAAAAAAAAGCACAAAACAAAACTGTCAACGATTAATGATATTAAATTCATCATTTAGGCACTTTTTAAAGGAAAATGTTGAACTTTTGCCTTCTACTGCTCCTCATAATGTGGCGAATTATTTTGTTTGTTCCTTAGATACCTTCTAATAATCTTGGGTCTTGGACTGTTGGTTGGGAAAAATAAGTCATTTTAAGACTTCAGTGTGGAGTCTGGGAAACTGTCAATTTCCACTATTTTCTGATATTTCATGGACTAAACTATAGATTGGTTCTTTGTAAAAAATAAGCCATTAATCACAAATGCTGTTTGGTTATGGCAATTTGGTACAAAAATTATGTTTACATAAAAGCTCAAACATGAGGACAATAACAGATTTCCTGCAACTGCATAGAAATCTGTTTGTTTTTTTTTTTACTCCAGTTGAGTGGTGGGAATTTACACAGTTTTACTGCCAGCTTTTTCGGTATACTCCAAAAATGCACATGCAGCAGCACTTACAACCAACCCCTGAGGTACTCACACAGGCACTTTGGCAAGGAACGATCCCAAGTACCGTCCCCTTGACAGGAGATGGAGCTGGTGCCCAGCAGGTAGTAGCCTGGGTTACAGCGGTAGGACACGGTGGTCTGGAAGCTGTAGCGATGCGGCCCGCTGGGCAGTACCTGCCTGATGCTGTTCTCTACATGGCCCGGCTCTGTGCAGTTCACAACTGGAGAGAGAGAGAGAGAGGAGGGCGGGAGAAAGTAGAGGAGCCAAAGAGAAAAAGACACCATGTGTAAGCATTTTGAGGTTTAATAAGACTAATCAGTTGACCTGAAAATTAATATTTAACAGTGGAACCTTTTTTCATTGATTCATTGTTATGATAATGTATCATATATCTGCACAGATATATGAGTATCTCTCATGCACATGCTCATTTTGCAAGTTACGAGTTATTCCAATGGCTTTCACTCTATCGGTCCATCCCTTTCCTCATCTACTGCTTCCACCCATCCACCATCCATCCATCCACCCCAATCCAAATGAAGTAGGAGGCAGACTCCGGAAATAAACATTTGCTTCATTAGAGCCAGTCTCCTGCTGGCCGCCGTGGTGCAGAGATGGTGATGGATGGGGGGCTCACAGGAGAAGAGGCACCATGTCAGTTTAGCACCAGATGGAGAGAGTTAGGGAAGGGGAGAATGAGGGATGAGTGAGGAGCGAGGGACAGCGAGGAGGGGGTTGCTGTACAGAGTAAGAGTGGAAGGGGCCCTGATGGCGCAGAGTATATTAAAATTCATGACAGAATGTCAGGCTACGACGGCTACCAGCGCCAATTCATCTTGAGTGTCTCAGACACAAGACACCAACCAAAACCTTACACTGCCTCGACAAAGTCAGAGGACACTGAGTAACAGTTGCTGTCTAGTTTATACTGTGAACCACAACTAAATGTGCACTATGATGCCAAAACTCTAATGGCCTCTAAAACACTGTCTCCGAGTGCCCACGCAGCCATTATGCCCCAGTTCGCCTTGCCAGCCTTGCCCCACGTGTGTGCCTTTGCCACAGCCAGAATGAACCCATTGTATGGTAATGTGCCTAAAAGCTCGCTCATTTTCATGCTCCCAAGCTGGCCAACACAGCTAAATCGCCCCCAAAATACCTATTATAATGTATTCCTTCCAGTAGAGTGCTGACCCGTGGTGCCATCATTTACAACTTACCGCATAATAACACTACAAAGTGTATTTGAAGCAGTGGAGAGCTGCTACAGCACGAGACTTTCCAAGCTCGGAAATTCGGCTTTGAAAGAAAAAAAAAAAAAAAGTGCTCGGGCAACGCGGGCTCAAAAGCGATCCAGCAGTCATCTAAAAGCGACTGACCTCTGGGTAAACGTGTGTGTGTGTGTGTGTGTGTGTGGCCCAGTGGGCAGGGAGAGAGGAAGCGAGAGGATGAAAGGAAAAGAAGAATAAAAGTGAGGGGAGGGGTGGGGGGGGGAGAAGGGCTGAGGTAATTCATCTCTGTTCCACTCAGAAGTGGGGACCCCGGTCACCCTCTCCTCCTCTTGGCCTCCCGCCAAGTAACAGCCCTGTAAGTGGTGTGTCAGAGTGTGTTTTTTTTTTTTTTTTTTCTCCCCCTGTCCTGTGTCTCTCGCGTTTTATGGCTGAAAGACGAATAAACACACACACACACACACACACACACAGGCCACCAAGAGAAGGTGGCGTTGCGGCTCTGTCGCTGTGACTCCAATTGGCGGTGATTAGAGAGGGAAAGGAGACTAGCCGGGCCGATGGTGCTCTCCTGCTCCCTGCATTATTGATAGAGCCTACAGACTCTTGTAGTTAAAATCTGGTCTGTGGAAATCATTACCTTTGTCTGACTGACTCTTGCCCCCACCCTCACCTTTTTTCCCCCCCCTTGCCTCCGGTATCTATCCGTCGCTCTCTGTGCCTTTCTGAGAGAAAAGCGGATGGTGCGGCTTAGCGAAGGCTAAGGTGAGATGGATGATATGGACGTCATCCCGGCACTTATACTTTCCAACTCAGGGGAGGAAGTGCGCGGCAGACAGCGGAGCACACCTCACCAAATGTGTCTCGAACGCTGTAATTAAGGTGATAAATCTGATGGACAAAAAGACCTCTAAGCTACTTATGTCTCAACATCACCAGTGAGGATAATGTGCCATCAAAACAGATGCCCGAACCCATCCACATACACACACACACAGTCTCACACAAAATGCATCTCAGCATCTGCATGGAAACAAGGCCAATGCTAATATGATGTCACGACTAGAGCGGAGAGATTTAAGGCATATGTCTGGGAGAAAATCTCGCCTGCTTATGCATGCAGCAGCCAAATGCACTTCTCCTTTTTTTTTTTTTTTTTTTTTAACAACTGAAGACGGATTCCTGTGAGACTTGTAACCTCCTCATTCCTTCATAGATGTCTAAGGGGAAAAAAAAGGCCAAATCCTTTCTCCTCCTCATTTAAAACAAACTCATAAGTCAATCCGTCACTGGGTCCTGTCACTGCCTTGTCACATTCAGGGCCCGACCTTGCGAGCGCCCTTTCTGTGCCTGTCACAAAGCCCTCGGTTAGCGGGGACTTAGAGACAGACGTGGGTGCCGAGATACATCGCTTGTCGCGAAAACACTGCCAAATTAAAAGTCCTTGCCTCGCTTATTCAAAGCCGAGCAGGGTATTTCTTATTCTGAACAAAAGCCAGGATGCGGGTCTCCAAAGGCTGCTGTCTTTCATACGAGCTCAAGGACCCTGTGATTGTTTTTGGCTGTCTCTGCATGGTTATTAACCAACTTTGTTTCCCTGACAGACAGGTGAGCCTTAGGGTGTAGCAGAGGTAGCTAGGCTAAGAGGAAATAACATCAAATGTAAATATTATCCGGAACCTCCACGGACCGTGCGGTTGAGACCGTGGTAATTAAATAATCCAGGCTTCTCTTTGGTTTTTCATTTCAATTTCCCCTAATATGCGTCGTTTAAACTCTTCCTCCCTCCGGGTGTCTCTGAGCTTCATCTCCGCTCTCTCTGTGATTGGGGTCACCCATGGTCACGGAAGATATGACCTTGCACAATACAATAGGTAATTTAATACCTACCCACACAAAATGGACGAGAACACAAGAGAAGTGCACGCCTTCAGGCAAGTGCATGGAAACGAGCACGCTTTTTGGAGATGTCCTCACCCTGTGCATTAGGTACGCACAGAACTTATTTAGGTCGCATATGATTCAAACTGCATGATACATCCAGTATAGATACCAGCATGAGAGTTGCTATGCTATGCGTACCCATAGCTCATGTAGCTGCGCTGTGATCATGTATGCATCTGAATATTTTGCTCACATTTTCATAAGATATATGCACCTACAGATCTTAAAATTATGGAGGTGTCAGGAGGAAATTATTTGATAAATCATTCTCTCATACTGTTTTTTTTTTTTTTGCTCACTTGACAAATTGCACAACTTTGTGTCCTGAAATTGCTTTTTAAAAATAATTTAGTGTTGACGGACAGGATCAGGCACACATCTTCCAGCCGTGTTGGTCCTCTGAATGTATCCCTCCATTCACATTTGTATGAATGACATTTTCCCAAAATCATGCTGTAGATGCATTGACTGATAAGCTCAGGCAACTACTTGGCACTTACTTTTACACCTGGGGAGGGCGTTGCTCCACTGCCCATTGGCCTGGCAGGTAGATTTTACAGCCCCTTGCAGAACATATCCAGTGTTGCAGACGAAGCGCACAACATCATTTAAGTTGAACTGGGTTCCTTGGGTCATGCCGAAGGTAGGGTTACCAGGATGACCGCATGTGATGGCTGGGAAAGCAGGAAAAATAAAATCATGCTTACACAGCTGCAGAGCAGGTCAATGAAATCTTCATTTATTTTTTAACATCAAACACCTAAATAATGTAATATAACAAAGCTGCACAGATACATCACTGGTTGCATGTCTTGACATCTATTACAACAGTCTTGCTAAATGTGTAGTAGTATAAAGGAAAATAATGTATTCTTTTGGAATAATTACCCGATCTTTAAAAATGACATGGTAAAAATTAGACATGAGGCAAATGAGGATCTTACAGTGCATCTATGCAGGAGCTTACTCTAAAAATGTTCAATAACAGGAATTAATTGATGATCAGTACTAGAGGGCTTGAATCTAATTAGACTAAATTGGCGGCCAGTAGCCCGACGAGAGCATCCTCTGGTAATACATGTCTGTACTTATTACAAATCATTGATCAGAAACACCATTAATCTAATAAAAGGACAACTTTGTTGGGATTTTATCTTTTTTTCATAAGATAGCTAGATTACCGGTGCTGCTTGGAGAAAATGCCTGAAGCCCTGTTTTGTTCACCTCTGCAGTACAGAAGTCGTTGACTAAATGATACACCACCTGAGGCTTTATTGATAAGAAACTTTTCTCTGGGGGCACTTACGGACACAGACGGGAGTGCGTCCTGACCAGCGGTGATCCTGTTCACAGATTCGCACCGACACCCCAATGAGACGAAATCCTGGGTTGCATTGATACACAACGCTGCCTCGGTAGTTATAGTTCTCCCCAATGATCTGTCCGTTCACTATTGGCTCCGGGGTGCCACAATGGCCAGCTATGGATGGATGAATAAGAAGAGAATCAAAGTTCTGAAGCAAACTGCAAACAACCTTATGAGGTTATTATCATTTTTGGGTACTGAGGATCTCACCTAGACACTGGACCTGTGTTCCACTCCAAAGCCCATTGGACATGCACTCGCGTACCCGAGAGCCCACCAAGGTATACCCTGTGTTGCAGGAGAAAATGGCAGTGGCTCCATACACAGTCAGTGTTCCAATCTTATTGCCATTTGGTGGAGTTCCAAGGTCCCCACAGGAGATGACTGAAATGGGAAAAAAACAATACCATATATTACAAAAGATCCATATGGTCAAAATATGATCAACAATATTCATTTGTTCCATTTGGGAAAAAAAAAGGCTTTGTTTGGTTTCCATTCATTTTGTTTTGGTTAGAAGATATGTTATTTTCTTAATATCACAGTGGAAATGAGATTCATTTAGATGAAATTATTTTTCATTCTTGACAAATTACTTCTTTTTCTCGCAAAGGATTTTCAACTTCTTCGAGGGAAGGGAGGGGTGAACTTAAGAAAGTGAAGGAAACCATAGGATGTACAACACTCACTCTCACAGACTGGGCGTGGATCTGGGTAGTTCCAGGTGCTATTGGCCTGGCAGCGAATGACTCTTTGACCCCTGTAGTAATATCCCGGGTCACATATGAGCATCATTATGGCGTCATACTGGTTTTGAGTGCCATAGATCAGCCTCCATCTCCCATGTTCCACGGCTGAGTGTCCGATGTCGGGGCAGGTCACCGCTGGAGGTTAAATAGACATCATATTAACATTTCTTCAATGAATAATACTGAATTTATTGAGGGATTAGCTAAGATACAAATACTCACGAATGCATCTGGGTGGAGCCTCGATGGGGCTCCACCTCCCAGATTCCTGACAGATCACCGAGGTGGTGACAGGTCCGGTGAGCCGAAATCCGGCATTACACTGGTATGTGGCCCTAGCTCCTAGAGAGAAGTCCTGACCCACGATACTGCCGTTGACTGGGGGCACTGGCATTCCACAGGACATGACTAGAAAGGAAAGGAGGATGCGGCAGGAAGGTAAGTCAAAATAAATGTGGTTGGTAGAATGAGAGCAGAGGTACATACGTACATTTTAACAAGCATCTTTGTATGCAGAGTGCCTAGCTCGCAATAGAACAAACACACTCCCAGAGCTGGCATTGCTGTGCAGTAAACATTAGCTCGCGCTGCCATCTGCACAATAGTAAACAATCAAGTCTAGAGAGAGCACATGCAATTCATGTGGAGATTACACCTGGTGCAGACTTGACCAGACACTGAATAGCTGCCCTGCTGCTCTCGGTTTCGCTTCAGCTGATACTGTAAATAAGTCCAGTTGGAAACTAGACTCTGGAAGTAGAGCTGTTAGATACATACTTTTGTGATGGAATATAAAAGAGAGTCTGCGGACAAACAAGTGGAGAATTCACTGAAATCGGAAATCAATGAAGATGGACCCACACAGCCTTATAAAATCCAAAAGGCATTTTGGATCTTTTTTATGATTTTTATTTGATATTTATTTGTTTATTTTCTTAACAAAAACACTTTTAAATGAAAGAAGGTACATTTTGCCCCTGGTTGTGTCTCTTTTATACCAGTGATATTGTTTATTTCAAATAACAATACTTTCACACTTTTATAATGTGTCAGTTTAAAGTAGGAAATTGCTGTTTTTAATTCAATCAACAACAAAAAAAATAGCACATGAGCACAGTGACAAGCAGATGAATGTGACTATAACCCAAAAGACTAAAATATCAAACAATTCAGCTCAGGTAAACCAAATCTTATTAATCTGATGCAGTGTTATCTTCAAAGCAATTCTGAGGAATGGTGAAAGTGAGCTTCCTGGAAGCACGCCTTAGGCTGAGGGGCTGTTGGTGATGGCACACTGTCAGCTGAAATCACACTTTGATCCAAAGCAAATGGATTCAATTTTTTTTCAATCAACTTAAATCAGAATGACTGAAGTTACAGAATAAATTTGCAATGAAAATGTCTTCTTTGAATCACTGAGCTGGTTAGGCCACAAGTGCTAAAATCTTGTTTTCTTTGCACAGTTTTCAGGTTCATATCATTACTTTTGAGAAGTGGGACCAAATGTTGAATGAGCTCAGTTGCAATGATACAAAATGTACAAAATGTGACAAACATGTGGAACATGATTGAAGAAAATTCTCGTACAAGTTGATTTACATTAGCAATGCAAAATTATTCTGCCCCGCTAATTTTACCAAGCAGATTAGTCTCATTTTAATTAAGAAAAATAAGACAATCTAATATAAGTGTGTGAATGGTTGTCTGTCTGTACATGTTAGCCCTGTGATAGACTGGCGACCTGTCCGGGGCGTACCCCGCCTCTCGCCCGAAGTCAGCTGGGATAGGCTCCAGCATGCCCGCGACCCCATTGCAGGATAAGCGGTTGACAATGAACAGATGAAGACAATCTTATATATAGAATTTATGTATTAAGGATTTTCTGAACAACTTCCAACCTCGCCCTTCTTCATGGCCTTCTGCTGTGATTGGGCACTCACCTTGGCAAAGTGGCACCGGTGCGTTCCATTGGAAGATCCCTTGTGCAGTGCGGGTGCATGTGGCACTGCTCTGGCCAATGAGCCGAAAGCCCTGGTCACAGCTGAAACGCAGGGTGCTGCCCAGCTTAGTGCCTGTCAGACTGTGCACTGTGCCATTTACAGGGCTGTTTGGAGGGCTGCAGTAGGCCGCTACAAAAAAAAAAAGAAAGAAATAGGTGAAGATATAAATATGCATCTAGATAAAATTGAGCGCAACAAGCATAAAACCCCAATAATGATCCTGGATGATGCAAGCTGTTGTTGAGGAGGTGAAGGATTAATGTGCCTTCAATAGCAGAGCCGCAGATCTTGTTTGCATCTGTCTTCTACGCCTGGCGTGGTAAAGGAGGATATGTATTAATATAAGCGCTACAATGCAATCTCTTTAAGGCAAAAACTGCAGACTAGAGACAAGGAAAATTGATTAAAGGAAACTAATGTTCTACAAAGCGAAACCGGAGTTTGTCAGAGGCAGCAGAGGAGGATCATAAAAGTGATGGATACATAATAACACGAACAAAGTATCTGTTTTTGTTTGTTGGCTAAATTGGTGGCTGCAATAATCGTTTATCATCCCAAATGGTGCCGGCAACAGGTCCATGGCTCCCGGAGAATGAAGACTCTGAAGCCTAAAAGTGCGTTTTGCAGATCTCACAATGAGATGACAACACTAAGCACCCGCTGCAGAATAAGGAGAGAATATACAATCTGAAAACGTGACGCAACAGAATGTGGCTATTTGATCCAGAAAGTAGTGCTCTTTGAAGGGACAGATTAGGATGGAAGTGGACCATGGATGTAAAAAAAAAAAAAGAAAAAAAGAGGGAAAGAAAAAAAAAGCGTATTATCCATTACACTTAATCACTGTGACCACTTTACAGTCCTATAAAAATGCAAATTTCAATTCAAACCACTCACATGTGGCATTGGCGATGGCCTTTCTTTCAAGTCAGTGGGAATTTTTAGCACCATGCAATCAGATAAAATTTCCTTACAATATAAAAACTTAAAAGTCATGTAAGCGGTGTAATATGTGTTCAGCATTTATGAGATGTTGGGTTGAATTATCATTAATGTCCCCCTTGGTGGCTGCATGGGTAAGGAATAGAAAAGGAGATGTGAATTAAATATCAGTGGATTTAAACATCAGAGCCGAGCTCCTGTATGTTCCTTGACAGGGCCCTCTCCAGTCAGTCACGATGACTGGAGGCTCCTGAGTTCAATTCTCCACTTCTTTTCCTGTCTTATTCATTTACCGCTCTTTCGCTGTTCTCCACTCCCCCCCACCCACCCCCCCCTCTGCTTGTTTTAGTATAGAGCTTGTCGCGCTGCAATCAGCCCCGCAGCTCAGAGGAATCAGACCCACATTGGCAGGTGACTGGATTGGAATAGATAATAGAGACAAGGACAAAGTGTGGGAGGGAGGGATGGTGAAACTGACAAAAAGGAGGGACATGAGCATAAGGATTCATGTCTAAATAAGGTGACAGAAATGGCTTAGGATGGAGGGAGAGAATGGAAAACGGGGATGGAGCGCTGCTTCGGGGAGATGTGGGCAAGTTGGCGATGGAAGACCGGCCCATGGAGACAAAAGATGAATCGATAAAGAACAGAGCCGAACACATGAATCCGCCTATGCCATCTGTTTCTTCCTCCCCACCAAGGTGCTACAGAAGGCAACTCCATATTGACCATGGCAACTTGTGGGTTCTCAGCCGTCACTTAGTCCTTCTGTCGCTTAGCCTGCTACGACAAAATCCATCATGTCTAAGGAAAAAAGAAGCAGTAAGGGAGGGAAAAAAAAAAAAAAAGCACACAGAAACGACAGAACATCCGGATGGGGAGACGGAGAGCTCCACTGAGAGGAGCAGAGAGACGATTAGTCAATCTGGCTGAGTGGTGTTGATACAGAACGGAGGGAGCCTTTTAAATATTTACACAGTCATAATTCACAGCAAGTTATGCAGGTGTCGTATACCAACAGATCCTTCATGGGAGCAGGACAAAACAGGAGAATAATAAGCAATACAAGAAACAGCGTTCACTAATTCCCAGGCCTGTGCTGCACAGCGAGGAGCGCTGCAGATGCCTGCCGCCCCCACTAGGTTGTCATGGAGATGGGTCATATTTCTAGCTATTTCAGCTGCAGTTGGCAGCCCAAATCTTGGTCTTGTTGACACAGTAAACCAAAAAAGCACCACTGATGAGACCAAAACATACAACAATGTCCAGAAGTAAAAAAGCCAAACATCAATTTCTTCTGGCAAACCAATTCTAAACGGACCGCTGAAATCACATTTTGTCATGGAAAAAGGCCCATGGCTTCAGGCTAGTGTACAGTATGCCTGGTTATGACTCACCTGAGTAGCGTATGCGAAAGCCCTTGTGGCTGGTCGTGTGATCGAAGGACCAGTGCAGGTAGACTTTGTTACTGGAGCTGGTGATGCTCAGTGGGCTGGAGTAGTTACCACTGAGGGTGATCAGGAGAGGACTCTGTCTGGA
>JBCAUF010000046.1:8200118-8212568 GCA_038406115.1 Haemulon aurolineatum | reverse complement strand
CTTTAATATGTTATGATATGTGATGATTTAACACTTTGTGGTCACCCTGCACAATTATTCTTAATACTTTAATTACACTTTGCACAGTTATTCTGTACTTTAACATAATCTTTTACAGAGGTGCATTTGAAAAAGGATGAGTGCAGCACACACAGCATGACATAAGAAACGTGAGGTCGAATAACTGAACTTAATGTAATTCAGTGTAATGCAAGACACCATACCTAATCAGCAGCACATTAAGAGTGGAAAATGAAGTAAAACCACCTCCAGCAGCAAAGGCACACATGATCTCCAACCCCTTCATCTGACTTACCAACGCAGAGCGGGAGGGGGCTGTCCCACGCTCTCCTCTCCCCCCTCAGGCAGGTGAGCACCTCGGGGCCTTTGAGGGTGTAGCCTGGGTCACAGCTATATGACACAGTGCTCCCTGCAAAGTGACCCTTGTCCTCCCGCTTGTAGCCAAACTGAGGGACACCTGGATCCTCACATTTCACCAGCTCAAAACCTTGAAGAGGGAGAGAGAGCATGCAAGTGCACAGATTAGGAGGGTACTGAAGGAGCGAGCATTATTTATGTGGCAGAGGCAACATGGATGGAGGGCTGGAAAAGATGAGCAAACAAGCTATACGAAAATGTAAATAATAAATGTAAAGAAAGGTGGGTGTGTGTTTGTGTGAAAGAGTGTTACTCACTAATGAAGTGCAGTTCAAAGCCTTTACTGGTGTTATCTGCATTGCTGATGAACTCCAGCCACATGGAGCTGGAGGTGGAGTTCAGGGTTGTGTCTAACAGCTCGCTGCCTGTGAACACCCCCAGCAGACGGGCCTTATTACTGCTGCCATCAAAGACCTGAAAGGGACAGAGGGAGTGGGAGGAAGCGTCTGAATTAAGGCGATCGGATCTGCACACAGACATGCTAACAAGGCACGCACGCAGGGAGGGTACGACTCCCACCGCCCCCTCACTTTGAGCATGTCATCCTCTTCCAGTCTGAAGTCCCGCGCTCGTAGCTGGATGCCTTTGCCGGGCTGCGTCTGGATGGAGTAGATGCACTCGTGGTTGTTGCCGTAGTAACCGGGGTAGTTGGGTGAGAGCAGCACCCCTTGCATGCCAGTCACGGATGAGCCGCATTCAGCTAGAGAAAAAGGGAGGGAGCAGAGAGACAGAGATAGAGAGAGAGAGAGAGAGAGGAAAGGAGAAGGTGGCAGTGTTGGAGAGAGCAGAGGACATGTCAATCGCTATATGCTTGAAACTCAGAGTGTATTTATTCATGCTGTCATGCATAGGGATAATGGAGAGGAGATAGGGGAAGGAATGTGGTCAGTGACGATACCTGAATGATGAGTTGCACATCATCATAATCAAAATGCAATCTGAATATGATTAACAGTAATTTCAGCTCCATTTGAAAATTGCTTTTTTCTGAGTCACTTCAGGGAAAGTGTGAAAAAAGGTTGGGGAGGGAGAGAGAGGGGGGCAAAGTTTTCTATCGAAAAAAAAAAAAAAATAGCTGACAGAATTTAAATGACCACAAATGTACCCAGAATTTTAACTTCATGAATGCATTGAGGTAAGATGAGGTGAGGAGATGGGACTGTCTGAGAGGTATGCGGAGAAGTATCAAGGCTTTTAAAATAAGGCTGAGTACGATTGCCAGAGGTGTGGAAAATAACAAAATGTGTCATCGCTGTCAACCTTTTAAGATTTGGATTCATCTGGAGGCAAATACGACCAGGAAAATACAAACTCGCGTCTTTATTCCCGCAGAAAAAATAAGCAATGAGAACAGGAGCAAAAAGAGGCAGTCGGGTCAGTGTTAATACGTTTCTGGAAAGAAATTGCCTGACCTACTTTACACATGCCTAAACACTCGAAACGAACATTTCGAAACAAATCAGATAATTACTGGTGTGGGGTAAAGAAAATAAATGTGATGTCACCAAACTATATTTATTGAACTGGAATTACTTGTTTCCAATAGAGTGTCAAAATCTTAATGTTTATAAATTACTTTCTGAGTTTTGGAAACAAACCAAAACAAAAGTGCAAGGGGTAAGAAACACATCCATAAAGTCGTTCAAGTAGTTCACAGTTGTTTCCCGTAGGCAGTTACTGTTTAACAGCAGAAAGAGCCATAATTAGGACCATTAGGATACAATTTCTTTTAATGTCAACACACGAAGGCAGCTCGTGTGCTAAGTTTTGGTGCATCATAGAATCAACATACTGACCTAAATCGCTGTTTCACTCGTCCTGTTTCCAAGGCATTAGCGACGAGCAACATCAATAATTAACATATTTCAGCTTTTTAATGTCATCCTCATTAGAGCTGCTGCTCTATATAATTTGGACAAAGTCAAAAAGGCTGTTTCTGGGAAGCTGTCCAATGGAGAGACAAAGCGTGGGTGGATGTGTGGACGATAACGAGGAGAATTGAAAGGGAAATGCCTTGTCTTCCAGCGTGACTGACAGTTTTGTACATTTCTTAATGGGTGGGTGTATGTGAAAGGGCGAGTGTGGCATAGTGAGGAGGAGGAGGAGGAGGGGGGGGTGGAGGGGGAGTGACTAAAGCCAAAATAAAGCATGTGACCACCTACCAACACACCTTGGCAGAGGGGAGCTCCACACCCGCCTCCTGCCCCCTAAGCAAATCACCCTCGCCGGCCCCTCCAGTCGGTACCCCGGGAAACACGAGAAGATGAGGGCGTCGCCCACGCCGTATTGCAGGCCTTTTCTGGTACTGTAGGGCGGGATTCCTGGATCCTCACATGGCTCCAAATCATACTCTGGAAGAACACAGAAAGAATAGAAAGAAAAGATGTAAACGTGTCCAGAGAAGCATTAGTACATTAGGCTTCTGTCATGCTTTGAAAGGTTGGGGATTTATTCCCCCTAATAAGCAGGAAGGTAAACCATGCTTGAATGAATCGAATGTCCTCAAAATCCCAGATCACAACTAAACAACATAACACTAAATGTCATTTATTAAAATGAATAAAGCATCATGTGCCTTTGAGGGGCCATTCCAAGTAATACATCTCAACATCCAGGCTTCCAGCCATTCAGCCATTGCTTTTCATCTTTACTGTGAAGCTAAATATTTTCTGACATCAAGGGTATTTGGTATTTCAAACTGTCAGTAATAGTCTATTTTTATTTTTTGAATAATCGTCAGATTATTATGTTTTTTTAATTATTTTTGCTATGCCTTGGTGTTCAAATCAAGGGACTCTGTGAGGGTGAAGGAGGTGAAATTATGCTCTCAGTAGGTAAAGGGCCATCTGTGCTTGATTCTAATTGGTTCATTTAAAATTAATCAATTGTCTTGATGTTAACCATTTCATAATTTGCGCATTTCTAGTACAAATACTTTTATTGTTTTGATTACTATTTGCTGTTTGTCTGCAGTGGCCTCCTCCTGACCAAGCGTTGCTGTTTGTGTCAATAACCTATTGAAACAGAACCTTGTTATAAAAAGGTCACAGCAAGTCTCTTGATTAACACTCAGGGAGCCCGAGACATCCACTCTCAACATGGACCTTAAATGCTTCACACTGCAACCTTTCATTTCTTTTCCTTTAGTTTTTTTCTCTCCTTTCCTTCTCCTAGCCTCTTGCTCTCAATCTCCTCTAAATGATAAGCTTGTGAGCTGGACCACTACAACATCACTCTTTGCATCTCTCAGTGGTGACCAAATTGATTCTTGCCTGAGAACGTGATGTTGAATCCCTCGTAGGAAACGGAGAAGTCAGAGAGAAAGCGGATCTGTGCCGTGTAGTTTCCAAACAGGCCTGCGCTGAGAGGAGGGGGCAGGGTGGAGCCCGTCAGTCTCCACAGGGGCTGAGAGAAGCTGCCGTTCTCGGTCACCAACAAGTGGTCATGAGGGCTCTCAAGGTGGAAGGTGTGGAAGGTGAATTGGACACCTGAATAAGAGAGGGAAAAAAATATGATATAATATAATAGCACTGCCATTCAAAAGTTATGGAATTGCTTCACACAAAAGCTTTCAGTGCAACCATATGACTTCTAAATGGTCTTTCATGCATTTAGGCAGCAGAAAGACCATTTTACAAATAGATTTTATCGTATCTATACGATTTGCACATGGAGAACAAAAAGCTGTACAGCAGTTCAACACTACCGACAAGTGAAAGGGCGGAAAGACAAAGATACCTCTGAGCAACAGCTCAATAAGAATAAAAGATATTACCAGTGATTGGTAAAAGAAACTGGAAACTTAGCAAATCTTTATAGTTTTAAATAGGAAGGTCTAGGGTTAGCGCTCCTGGAACTGGATCACAGAATATCAGCTCAACATGATACGGACTGAAAAAAGCACAGTTTAAACCAATTCAGTCAAACCACTCAGTAGACTGCAGAGGCACTGTTATGATCTAAGGTCATATACAGTTTTATGAAACAGAAAACAGACTTAAAATTGAAGAGCATTTGGGGGTTAGTTTGGACATTTTGATATCTTCAGTCTTCTTCTTTTGGGGCCAAAACTATTTCATGCTTAAATAATATATTTTGTGCCTGAAGTTTGGTGTCTGAATCGCTTTTATTTAAGTTAAAATAGTCATGATTGCAGGAAAGAAGCAAAAAATAAAAAACCAGGAGATTCTAACTAGTTAAATGGTGGTTTAAAAATACAAAGATATATTCCTGCAAGTTAGAATTTGCAATTTAGTAAGGAAGAAAACTAATTACAAGATAAGATCTTATATTCACTGGAGATGGCAGAAGTCTTTGGGTTTACGCAAAACACAATATTCTAATTTTCACAACGCATACAGCATCAATTCCCTTGCTTCCTCCCTTACTACTTATCAAAGACATTACACCCACGCACAGAGAGCATTCGCAAATATTGCTGTGTCAATTTGATGTGAGCGCTCTACCAAAAGGTGACATGAGTGGATAGTTGTCCCGTGGCGCCGTAGCCCTAGGCCTGCCTCTCAGCACTCCAGCCTTACACGGACAGCTTGTTCGGCAAAATAAAAAGGCCACTCAGTGGGGGTAAATGACATTGTAAGGGAAATTGAATTTGACTGCTGCATGTGTTGACACTGAATTTCACTGCTAACCTTTGCCATGGGAGGTCTCGATTATCCATGTGCAGTTCAGGTTGTGCGGGTAAAAGTCTGGGAAGCCAGGTGACAGGATGGTGCCAAAGTTGCCCTGGATGTAGCCTCCGCACAACGCTGGCGACGCAAGGCCAATGGAAACAGCGGGACACGGACGAAGGAAACGAGAGGACAGAAGAGTGGCAAAATCAGAGAGGGTAGAGCAAAGTGAAGGAGGACAGAAATAAAATTTCCCTTAAAAATGGCTAAACTTATCTGTGCATTTACAATGCGGTAAAATGCATTTTACAAGAGGTGCCCTTCAAGACAGCATAAAAAGGAGCGGGCAGTATCATCAATATCATTACAGAGTGGGCAGAAATCAATATTGTCCTTAAATATAAAAGCATTTACAGATGAGGAAAAAGGGAAACATCAAAGGGTAAGATCCCCATCGTACATATAAAACATTTATGACGAAATGAGGCAGAAACTTTCAAAGTCTAAAATAAGAGTCGTTGAAAGAAACGTTATCATCTTATATGGATTTTATAATAACTCAGGAATATACAGCAATCTAAACGTGATGCAATATGAAGCAAAGTGCTCAAAACGATTTCTCATGTTTCGTCTGGAGCAACATACAACAATGAATTTAGCTTTAATCCCATTTATGAATAAAAGGGAAATCTGGCAGGGGACTATTCATTTCTAGGTCAATATTATGGAACATACCATCACAGCTAGGCAGGGGGCGGCTCCACTGGAAATTGGGTTCACATTCTAATGGCTCCGTGTCACTAAGTGTGTACCCTGCCTCGCAGCTAAATGTCACCAGTGCGCCCACATAGAAGTCATTGCCGTGCCGCTGTCCGTTAACAGGTATGCCAGGGTCCACGCAGTGATCCGACTGTAGCTGCAGGGCTGGAGAGGAAGGGGAGAAAGAGACACATGATCCCAGACACAAAGACACGTTTGCTGAATATCCACCTGCTTGTCGTGTCATTAGGACTACGCTGTATCCTGTTTAAAATAGGTCAAGCGGAGGTCAGGAGCTGTTACAGGCAGTTTGCTTTCCCAAAGAAATCCTGATAAATAATTCACTCCGACATCCTTTTGCAGCAGGAATAAACCAACAAGAAGTTTCAGTGCTCCTTCCCACTCCACCTTACATAGTTTTTGCCTAAGCCGAGCTCGTGGTGAATTATTGAAGCCTTGCAGAGATTTACCACAGAGGAAGTGCAATAGGTAACCAGTGCAGGCCGCAGACGTCGAGATGAGGAATTCACAGCACGAGTGAAGTGTGCACACATGAAACTGTGTATGTAGAATTCTGAGTATGCTAATGTGTGTCAGGGCGGGGATATTTCACAGAACGAGCTCACCCCATTTACTGTCTAATTATACGTGTTTTAATAAGAATGGCTTTATTGAGAGCCTGCAGAGATTGTATTTACAACCAAGAGCGAATAGTTTTTATTAGTCCAGCAAACAAAGCTTATGGCTGCTGGCTCTTGATTCTGTCCATCTGTATTCTAAAGGATTCGTCTCTACTGGGGTGTGTGAATCACTGGCAAAGTAGCCCTTACTACACAGAATATCTACTCTGCATCTTTGGATGCAGGTTTGACGTTCGTTCAGAAGCTCGTAAGGCCTTACTTTCATAGCGTATGCGGAAGCCGATGTCGGAGTGGCTCTTGTCAGTTGAGAAGAGGAGGTACAGGAAGTTGGAGGTGCTGATGAGGAACTGGGGAACCTGGGTGCCCTGGTAACTGCCAATCAGAGGTGAAGAGGGAAAGCGTCCATCGCGCACCTCAAGGACATCATAGTTGACCTCTGTGCGGAACCTGAGGACGAGGAAACAAGTTGACTAAGAACTTGCATGTTGTGAAAAGAAAATAACATAGTATTTGTAATGTTCTGTAAGTACATATGATTAGCCCCCACATAAGTAAAGATTTGGGATTTATGGCTTACGCTGTGGGAAAAGGTGGAATCATACACGTCTAGAGACTATATCATAATTAATTTTCCAAAGACAATGTGCATCACGTCAGTCTTAGTTTTATTTCAGCAGCATTATTGCTACACTGCATACATAAGTGGCAGATAAAATGAATTTAAGCAAATAATTACAATAAAGAGTGCTAAACTGCCTTGCAGAAGGGCACTGTCTCATAACATACACGCACCATACCCCAAATAAAACTTGCATTGAATCCAATTACTGCAAACACAGGGTCAGTAGGTGCCTAAAGCTCATTTAGCCCTGGGGCCCCCCAGGAAGGTTAATCTGCTTTTGGACAAATAAGCAACACTAAGTGAAAAGCAGTGTGAAAAGAAAAAAAAAAAAGATTAATGTCTTCGACGTTTGGCCTCAATTAATGTCGTAATAGTTGGATTTCATGCAAACTGGAGAAAAGAGATTTGTGGTTGAACGAAGCTTATGCAGTTGGACAATATTTCAAACAAGATTTTGACATGTTTCAAGTATCTTTAGGTCAGGTCCAGATATTTAGCTTCAGAGGGTTCAAGTGGAAACAACACCCCCGGACCCATCCATTTTCCTCAGAGTAGCAACTGAGATACAACTTTTAACAACACAGGACAACAGGATGAGTTTATTTACTCATTTGTAATGGAGACATGAAAGCTGATAGAAATGGCTCATCAGATCACCAGCCGGCCTCCATTTCCCCAAGAGATTTCGTGCCCAGCGGCAGACAGAATTGCGCAGTGAAAGGGAGATTTATAGAAAGCCAATCTAAACAGCGATGGTGTTGTTATTCTATAGCCATTACAGTGGGCAATTAACATTTAAATCATAATCATGAGTTGATGAAAAAAACTTGTCTATTGTAAGTTCAGATTTTATTATATTGAATATGCACATGGGGAGAAAACATTTGGCACGTTTTGGTGAATGCAACTGAGTAGCGTGCATGTGTGTGTGCATGTATGTGTGTGTGTGCTCGTTTTGTGTCTACATCTTTGTTGCCAGAGCCACTTCATCTTCAAAGCCATGAATAAATTGCTCAGTTTCAGAACCATGTCATCTAAATGAAGCGGCCTGTGATATTTTATTGATGTTACATAAAAATTAAAGAGCAACAAACATTTATGTTGTATTCATTTTGCATGCCGTGCTATTGTGGCAGCGACGAGGACGAGATGGGCTCGCAAGATGAGCCTTGGTGAAACGCTAATGTAGCGTTTGATCCTTCGACTGTACGTCTCCCTCTTTCTCTCTCTCCCTCTCTCTCTCTCTCAAACATCAGGACAAATTACCTCCTCTCCCATCTCTCCGGTTTCCCCATGACAGAGCATCTCCACTTACACACGCATGTACATCTAGATCTTGCAGGTCTGGTGCAGATTCTGCGTGCGTGCATAAATTGTAAGGATATCTGTGGGTCTTTAGCGAGGGGGGGTATCAAATGAAAGGATCAAATGCAAACTTGTGAGCATTACTAAATTAAACATAGTGTTGGCTTAGTTAAGGGTGTACTGGATGTTGATGTGCATGCGATCTACTGCTTAAATGTCAGAAAGGGAAGACAGAAGAAGGGATTTTAAAAAAAGGACAGAGGTAAAAGTGAGCGCATGGTCAGATTGTAAGAAGGTAAAAGCAAGAAAAATTTACACTCACTCTGGGGAAAGAAATAAAAAAAACAGTGACGCAAGAGCAGTTGCTATATGAGTGACTCACTTGTCGAAGATGATCTTGATGGGGTAGCCTGGAGGAGCCTCAATGATCCATTCACAGTTAAGGGCCTCCTTATAGAGTTCTGGCCAGCCAGGGGAGAGGATGATCCCACTGGGAGCCTTCAGATCTCCTCCACATGGGGCTAGCAGAGGGAGAGAAGAGAAAGAGTAGATAGACATTGAATTATGCATGTCTTCCCCAGCTGATGTATGACAATGTCCATAGATGATCTCATGCATCAGCCGTGGCTCATCCCATCTCTTTTACTGCCAGCGTCTATCTAATGTAAATTGGTGACAGCTCACTTCAAGGTTAACCGTTTCTCCTAGGAACATGCCCGTTACTGCACGTGTGTGAGCGTGCGTGGGCGCGCAAGGGCACGCGTTAACGTACCCGTGCGCGTGTATACGTTTCCACCCCTTTTGCTGTCGTCTTTAAATCTGTCACCAGACCCCTCCCCGCAGAGGTGCCGCTGTCATCTCCATCACACAGAGACAACGGAACATCTTTGATCGCGAGCGCAAAAAGACACTCGAGCACGTCAAGCCTCTCCCCCTGTACCCCCCCCCGCCCCCATCTTTGTTACTGCTCGCTTTGCTCTGCATCTCTTTAACTGCCTATCCTTAACCAGAACACACAGGCACAGTGGAGGGCTTAGTTACAGTGCCAGCTCCTCGCTCCCTTTGAAGTGGAATGATTTAATCAGCCAACTCAGCATACTGAAGGACATCTATAAAACGCATTACGCTACAAACGCAGGGGTATGATAGATGGTCTCAGAGGAATACAAAGCTGCTGTGGCACACAGGGGAAAGTGACATGTTTTAATAATGGTTTCTCCTTTGCGTATCATGAATAGTGCACCTGATTAGGCCCCTTAGAGGAATAGCCAAGTCTGGTCCTGATGTGCTACACCGCTGGTGTCCAAGAACCTCAGCTGGTTTACACCTTCATCTTAGCTTCGCCAGCCTTTTTTTTTTTGTTTCGCTGGAAATAGTTTATTGAATATTGAGTTAGAGAGGGGTAAAAGGATGGTTCAGCAATCTGTGTGTAAGCACAGCGAGGCTGCAGCATCAGATGCTTGAAAGAAGAAAGCTTCTGTATCATCACAAACTATACAGTATCTGCCTTTTAGCGCGATCTGGGTGATCCCTGACATTTGAATTTAAGATATGATTGATACTCATGAATTATATCTGCATCAATTATAAATTAAACTGAATTAATGCAACCCAGAGGAAACAAATGCAATCCATTCCTGAGACGCAGTGATGTTGCATTTCTAGCTAGAGTCAACATTGAAACAAACATACTCCCCTGTATCACTGTTGCATATAAGCTAAGATGCGGGTATCTAGCTAATGAGGGGCTAGACCACGGGACATCTCTCAGAAGAAACAATGTACACAAGTCCTCTTAATGACTTAAATCCTCTGCATATTTACCCTGGTGATATCTGGATTTTTCTGAGTCACACAGCTAACTGTGCCAGCTCAAATATAACTTCCCAGAGTGTGATGTTGGATAAAAAATATGGAATAAATCCCACTCATTCCGTTCGTATTTACAACTAATTAAAACCGTGCCAGTAAATCTGAGGCTGTCATTTTTCATAAGCCCATATGTGTCCCCAGAAAAAAAGATTCACCTTATGCCACCAGATGAAAAAAAAAAAACATTTATTTGTTGGAGCTGAAACGCTCAGGTCAGATAACAAGGGTAGCCACTCCATTACTCACCTTCACAGCGGGGAACTGCATTATCCCACACCACGTTGCCATCCTTGAGAATGCAAGAGATGGTTTGGGAGCCGTGGGTTTTAACAAAGCCCTCCTCACAAAGGAATGAGATGGAACTGCCCAGTTGAAGGCTCTCACCGAAGCGCTTTCCATTCACTGGCACACCTGGGTCCGGGCACTCGTTGTGACGAAATGCTATTGGGAAAGCAGAGAAGAGGTTAGTGTGAAGGAGAAGGCATAAGTTGTGATGTGACAGTGTTCCTTCACATAAAAATCAAAAAATGTAAAGGAAAAGGCCCTCGAAAACAAAAACAGCAGATCACCTGCAATTGTGCTTATATTAATTAATATTACATTCTGTGTGCAAAGATGTTGATTTCCATGGAGATTCTGGAAATAATTACCGAAGTTTCTTGACAAAACTTTTTTTTTTTTCTTCTATTGTCAGCACTTAGCAATGCCAGCATTTAACGAGAAGAAATTTGTTTCACTTAGTGAGTCACATTGATTCTCCCTGCTGCAGTGATTCCAGAGGGTGGGAAAGCACACCGTATGCAGATCATCGGTGCCAGATGACACTGCTGAATGATAGGCAGAGTAAACAAACGGGGGAAAATTGTTTTCATACACCATGGAAACTTAAGCTATCAGGACTCTCCATGAAACTTACAGTGGGAAACAGTTAGAGGGGGGGGGGGGCACGGAGAAAACGCAGGCGCACAAGAGGAGGCATAACCCTGGAACAAGGCGTGTAAACAAATACATCACCTGCGCCACTATCTCTCTCACACGCTCACTCTTGTACGCACACGCCGGGTAGGTGACACGTGTAGGTGTTGATGAATCCCTCTTCTGTATCCATTGGACCTAAACAGAGCGCCAGGCACACCTCATCCATCACGATCATCTTATTTATTAACGTGCCAAAAATCCCCTCAATACAGTTTGGCATGTCCTTAATTAACATGAATGATGGAAGTTGTCCGCTCTGCCCCACAACCCCCCCTAAAAACAGTCCTGCAGTTAGATGACACTGTTCTCAGGAACTAACCGTCATCTTCAATTAACTGCTCTTGACACTCATTCACCACGCTGCATTGGTTATTTATTTATTCAGCTAACTTGCTAATTAATGCATTAGTCGCCATGTGTTGTCCACATTGTGGCTTTACAGAGGCACCTGGGTTGGGGTTGATGGCATGTCTGCTAATGAGATAGAGCCTGGGCCCAAAAGGAAGAGGTTTTTTAGCTGCAGATTTTTTCTTGAAGCTGATTATGAACGGGATCACTCTAGGGACGGGATTTTTTTTTCGACACAACGACCAACAATCGACACGTGCTCATCTCGACAAAAAACAGAGTCAAAACAAACATATTCCATCAAAATGTCGGGAGGCGGGTCTTTCTGTTGAAATGTCCTAACGGTCCGCGCGCGATGCGCCGTTTAACTAGAGCTGGACGCCCGGTTTCTGTTAGCTAACGTTGACAGCGCCATGGAGGAGGAGTAACAGTTAGCCTACAGTAGTTGTGTTGCTTTTGGGTGACGTTTAACGTTAATGTTTGAATGGTATAAAGGCGCCATGGCCCTAATTAACGTTACACACATAAATGTCTATGGTTACAGTCTGGTCAACTGGTCTCATAATAACTGACGTGAACTACCCTCGCTAATAACAACCCAACTTGTTGGGTAATATTACAGTACATGTCAATAAAAATCTAAATATCCCAATATGAAACTTGTTTTCTATTTACAAAGTACAAACGTAGGAACACAGTACTCGCCTATCTTTTAACCGAGTAGTTACGTCTCCGGTCTATGTCGAGCGAACAGCATATGTGTTTCCATGACAACAGACTAGGGTTGCCAACCGTCCCGTATTAGCCGGGACGTCCCGTATTTGAGCCAAAATAGGCGCGTCCCGTACGGGACGTT
>JBCAUF010000046.1:8175338-8186083 GCA_038406115.1 Haemulon aurolineatum | reverse complement strand
TTTCAGCAGGCTGCCCGCCGGCTATACCCAAGGGTGTCTATGTGTGTGTGTGTGTGTGTGTGTGTGTGTGTGTGTGTGTGTGTGTGTGTGCGCATGCAAGTGAAGTAAAGGGTAAGGCTGGGTGGGTGTGTATCTGACTAGCCCCAATGCCTCGCCTCTCACCTCACATAGCCTCTCCTTCGCTCGGCGCGGTGCGATAGGAGAACAGATTTGTAAAACGGTTTTGTTTGAGTTCAGAGCGGGATATTTGGCAGGAAAGCAGCTGGGTGGCCTTGAACACAACTCCAAAGTCAATGGTCGGAACAGAGTGGCTATGACACTTTCATGATATCCTCTGAGCATGCTCTCAAAACCTCTCCATTACTCCTCTGCCCCTTTTTTTTTTACTCTTTTCTTCTCTCCCTCGCCACAGGTGTTTCTAACAACTCTCTTTGTCTTCTGTTGGCTCAGCTCCAGTGTTCCTTCTCCGCTCTTTCATTTTCCTCATCTCTCACATTTCTCTACGAGAGAGCTTCTGTCGCATGGTGTGTTCAACAGCCCCCCAAAATGTCCCGTAGCAATTACCAGACGTATAAAATGAATCACGGGTGTCAGGGAGGAGCGTCCTCTGGAGTTCGCCCCTAACAGGTGCAAACACACCAGTCAACTGACTTTCAGTTTGCTGGCAGCTCAAGACATCACTTAACACACCGCTGGAAACAGACGATAACAGCGGCAAAGCTAATTTAGCGCCGTGCTGTTGCTTAAATCCCACGTCACTGAGGGTGTTACCTTAGACGTGTCTGTGGCCGTGATGACCCACGTGCAGTTGGCATTGTTGTCGTACTGGACGGGGTAGTTCGGAGACGTGATGACGCCACTCGGCCCTCTCAACTGACCTCCGCACATCGGTGCTGCAAGGGCAGAGACACAGAACGAGGGAGAGAGTTTGGTCAGTGACAGTGAAAGCGCACTTTACAAATCACAGAACACAAAGCATGCATCAACCCCTCTTCCCGGATTGCCTGTTCAGTCCGCAAGTCTTGATGCCGGTTTCTTTTTGCTCATACTTGCAATTGTATTTCTTGCCATGTGCATTATGTATAAGAGATATGCATTTGTTTTTCTGTTAAAAAAAAATCCCTTTAGGGGTTCAAAACTCTCAATTCATACTTTGCCAAGTGACATGGGCGGCGTCCCAAGGCGGAATGAGCAGGACTGCCGAATATTACCCTTTAAAAATTCAAAACACTTTCGTTTAACTTGAGGTTCCTACTATAAGCAAGAACCACTCCAAAAGGCTGATGCTGTTTGGCAAGTGTTTTGCAATGACAGCTTGTCCTTTTTTTTTTCTTTTTTGAAAAACCATCATCAAATTATAAACCAGAGAGCCATCTAAACAAAATCAGCCGCTGTGCACCCTCTAAACACTTGACTCGCCAATTTAGTGTAGCACCATGAAAAATAGACTAATGAAAGATTCAATCAAACCCATAAATCACACAGTTTCTCTTTTCTGCAGATATTGTCGGGCTAATTTATTTTAATAATAAAACAAAGTAGATAACATCAGACTTGTCTTCCTGAACCCCTGCAATTGTTCAAATGTTCTTGGGCAGCCATTAATATTGTTGGGTACTGGCTTGGTATAACTTCTATGAAACTCTATCATGGGGGAAAAAAAACCCAAAACACAATCACATCTTGCTATTCTAATTGAAAAGAGTAGGTGAGTAGTTGTCAAACCAAGCTTTAAAGGACAATGTGACTTTTCCATCAAGGCCCGAGGGTGTCTGCACGGCAGAACTGTTAAACACCCCTTCAAATTAAAACAGAATTCTTAATGAGTACTTTAAGGGAAGTGAGTGTGTACGTGTGTACATACGTGGGGGTTAACCTGAAAGTATTTGAAAGGGCCCAAACGAGCTACCCAGATTTTAATGAGTTACGTCTAAGAGAGGTCCTTCGGGTGTTCAAGGCCCCACTCAGCGGCTCCATGCTCCACCCCTCTCCCACCAAATCACCCTTATTAAAATGTAAAAAGAACTTTGGCGAAGTTAAGGGGAGAATAAAGTAATTAATTTGAGTTGTGCTGACAGTGAGGGTGACCTTAATGAAAATAATACAGCAGTCAGGAAGTCCACTGAAGCTATCATATCCTCCTCCTATTTTTTTAATCACGGGGATCATTGTGCTCGATACACTCCTACCCCGTGTGTTCAGTGATAGACGTGACAGAGCAGCAGGCCACCTAGTAATAAAAGTCTGTGACGAAGAAGAATCGCGGCACTTCGGTGTGACCAGAGAGAAAGTGTGAATAAAAAGGAAGCTGTGAATTTCATTTCAGAAGAATGAATTTTGTGGCAAGAGATTAAGTTTTTCCCTGTGCTAATGATAGTGCTGTTCAATTTAATGATGACTAATGCTAATTCAGGATACAGATCTTCAATTATTACTGAATGATGTTTAATCTTCATTGAGGCAGAACAAAAGGCACAGAACCAAAGGTTAAGTGAGGATGATGAAACGAGATTTTCTTAAAGGGCAATTTCACTGACATTATTGTGGATGCTATGTCAACCTTGAATGTTCCTTTACATTTAAAAAGAAAAACAAAACAAATGTGATTCTGTAGCCCTGCTGAAGGCGCAAGTGCTTTTTTGTGTTATTGTTTTTCAGTTCAAAGAAGAACAGAAAACAAAAGTGTCAGTACAAGGCCATCATCGCTGTGTTTGATGTCACAAATACCAGCATTATTTTCTGAGATGCAGGTGACTGACAGTAGCTTAGAAGAAACAAAGCACAATCTGCTCCACCCATATAATCCTTTTGCGATCACACCCGCCCTTCTTTAGTGCTGTAATTTAATTTTGGTACAATTGGATCAAAAAACAGCTTTCCTCCTTTTGCTGAGACAAAAGGAGGAAAGCTGATTCTTTTTTTTGAGAATACATTAACTGGAGTGAAGTAACAACAGTGGCCTATAGGTGATGTTAAAGGGGATAAAAAGCTACAGGTGATTACATTAGACAAATCTGTTGGAGATTAGGGCCCTAATGGGGAAATGGTAAAAAAAACAAAAAACAGCTGACATAAATCTTTCCACTCAGGATAAATGTAGATGGAATATATCCCGACTGATACAGTATGGGTATTTGAATAGTTCAAGTTTGGTCAATTTGATTTATCGACATGTCATTTTCAGAATTGTTGCAGAATTGTTTAGCTTAATTACCTCGCTCAGCACTTTGTAACTGCAGAGCCCTTTTGGAGCAATGGCAAAGCATTTAGTGCCGTCAAATCAATGAAAGACACAATAAACCAACCACCACACCTGCCAATTCAAACCTGCAATAAATGATCTTTTTTGGGCCACTTGGGGCTGGCTAACTGTACCCTGCTGCCATTTGGTGCTGAGCAGGTAGTGTAGAGTACTTTTTAAGAATTATTTTCAAAAATGCTGCAAATATAGTGAATGAAAACGGTAAAGTTGAAGGCCAAACCGCTAAACAATAACTTGAAACTCTTTATGCTGTCACCTGATACGTTGTTACGAGAATTCATGATTGATAGTAGATTCTTTAAGGAGTAATGAACTTAAATTAGTTTTTTTTGTCTTGTCTCAAATGTCCACTTTACACTTTCCTTGACCAAATAATTAATCATCAAAATAGCTGGCAATTAATTGATTAATTGAAGCACAGTTTGAAACCAAAATAAATCAAACAAACTACTCAGCTGAAATATTAAAGTATAGACCAGTATGGTGTCTTATTAATTGGAATTTCCGGATATTGGTTTGAGGATTTTTTACTTCTACGATCTAAAAGAACCCTATCACCAAGTTAAATTACAAAACGAATATGTCCTGCTCCATTAAATACACATCATACGTCAGATACTTGTCATTTAAACCAATTAAACCAATTATACTATCAGAAAAAAAAGGTCAAGAATCAAATTTGCTCTGATTATTTCAGTTCACTGAGGCTAACAGCTGGAGCCAAGGAGCACACGAGCATCAGGAACGCCGTGCAGGGAGCCTGGCCACTCTTCCTGCCTGTCACAAAATGGTCAAAAGTGAGGAAGACATGACTGATGGGCAGCACTATGCCAGCATGGCTAAACAGCAGGAAGCAAAAGAATGCTGGCCAAAGGTCAAAGTCAGTCCAGTCACAATAAAATGGAGAGTACCGAAACAATAACATAGAGAAAATAGAAAAATGGACTCGTCATCTATACAAAATGACAGCACACTCACAAACACACACACTGACATCAGGGCATCCGAGCATGGAAATATAAATGGAGGTCACATGGGACTACCTCCATCACACGTGTGCACAGATGCACAGCCCACACGTCAGCCCTTACCTCTGCAGATGGGCCGATCGTCACTCCAGCCCACGTAGCTGTCTGTCACTCTGAGACAACTGATGCTCTTCAAGCCCTGCAGTTCATAACCTTCATCACAGGAGAAATGCACTGTGGCTCCTCGCCTGCAGTTAAATTGCATACAGGGAAAAACACGTCAGCGCCACAAAGCTCTCCTGTAAGTCACAATTTAGCAGTGGGAGTGCAGATAAAGTAAGAGTAACAAGAAAATATGTTGTATATATATATTACACACACACACATACACAGACTTCCTGGCTGTGATTTCCAAAAATGCTGCATTGTAGGAGACGGATGTTACCCATTTGTCTGTGTTACAGCTGACCACTGATAGAGACAATAGCTCTGACAGGAATGAAACTCAATAATCCCACCGGTGATATCACCATCCCACAGAGGCAGCCTATTAGTGTGCAGTGGCTCAAATGGTGAGGTATTTGTTTTAGTGTACACATTTCTCTATCTGGTTTTGGCTGCAGTGGCTTTATGGGGCATGACATTGGGTAATGTGCTGTACGCTAGAGCACATTTCAAGATGCAGTCCCTGATTTTGTTATAGCACCCAACAGTCTACCGAAATTCCACAATTTCCTCCAGCTCAGTGTTGATTTCACTGACTAATGAATTCTGTCCCATTATAATATATCATTATTAAAAACAGTACATTTTTAAACATTTAAAAATTGAATTAAAAAAAGCTACTTCCAAGAGACATTGGAAGTAGAACTAATTAAAACTAGAAGATATTATTCAATTTTCACACAAGACAACTGGAATGACAATGAAATAACACATTAAATGTAGAACAAAATCTTAACAGCAAACTGTCAAAGAGCACTCTCATACTACTTACACAACTTAATTAGACCTTGACAATGAAATGAGAAAACTGAAAGCCTTGTTTTGAAGGTTGCAGCTATTTAATTGAAGAACTGTATAAAAAAGTGATAATGTAATAACTGGAGAATAATGTAGCCTACATATTACTTTGATATATCTTAAACAATCCATACATTTATACTATATAGCTCAAGCCAATATGCTTACAGTAAGTTACAGGGCTAGTCTAATAGGATCACCCATTGTCTCAAAGGAGAGTGAAACTTAATTACCATCTTTTCTGACCAAAACTTATTTTCCACCATTCACATTGCATCACTTTTTCTTGTTTGGGAATCTGTCATCTGTTTAGTTTACCCACTTTCCACGTAATTGCTTCTGCAGTCATTCTTACCTGAAGTCTGAGCCTTTTCTTTTTCCTCGATCTGGGATCCCTGGATCTGGACACATGTTGTGCCCCTGAGCTACACCCATCTGAGACACTAATGGGAAAAGACAGAAAACTATTAAAGTACAGATTGGTCAACAAAAGAATGCCAGAACAGCATCACTTTTACTTGAAATGATCCATTTTGCAGCATTGAGGAAATTTTCCATACATAGGAGCATGCATCTCCTCATGTTTATGAGCTGGTTTGTAGTACACTTCCCATCTTACGTGAAAATGGTTAATAAAGACAGCTGTCTGACCACACCCTGGCATTCAAGGAAGTATTGAATGTCCACTTGAGATTGGATGATTTTGAATTTGTTTATTGTTTACTTTAAGTCTTCTGGTGGTCAATAGTCACTTAATGCCACTTTATCATTGCAGCAAAAAAGGATTGCGATTTCCATAAGTGGGGTTAGCCGCTGTGAACTGCTTGATATTTTCACTGCTCTCGCTTTGCAGACATCACCTCGTTCGGCGTACACTTTGATCGTTTCACAGCTTAACATTTAAGTACATCTTATCCCCATGCACACTCGCGATAGTGCTCTATTCAATCATGTCACTGGGTGCGAAACAGTGGAAGGTGAAGTGCCAAATAGGGTCAAATACCCATGGCCAACCAAGAGAGTCCATCTGACTGACTGGGAAGGGTCAAAGGTCTGCGGGGACAAAGAGATGCGACACCTGCCCATTGGCCGGTGTCCCAGTCTGAGGCAAAGAATTTTAAACTAGGCTCTCTGGTGTCAGCAGAGGTAACAAAAGAAAAGGCTGTGAAAAAGGATAATGTAAGAATGTTTGCTCACTCATGAAAATGTGACCATAATTGCCATACACCCACACATTTATTGGACATACTGTATTTCATCTTCTTCCACACAAATGATTGACCTCTCAATTTGATGCAATCACTTTCTATAATTTGAAAAAAATAAATGAAAGAATGCAAAATCAATACCTGATTACAAGAGATGGAGATTCAGCAATTCAGTAGTTGCGAGAGTGATAATTTAAGAGTATTATCATTTGTGAGAGTGTTTATTATCCAAATAATGGGTAAACATTGCTTTGGATCTGAGGAAGAAATACCAATACGATATTTTGCATGATAAAATCCGACACTTTGATGTATTTATACAAACTAATTATTTGTCCAAATAGTAACTTCAGAACATTTCCCTCCATTTTACAGTTTGTGTGGAAAGTATTAAACATTTTTTTTTTCAAATGTGCTTGTCTTTTCATTACAAGGTTGGTTAAATAATGATAAAATACTAGAGACAGGCAAATGTAAAGTGGAAAAAAGATGAAAATAAAATAACAAGCATTCAAGCAATGGAAGCTAAGAAAAAAACACCAGTACATTTTCTGAGCAACATAAGGATTGAAAGAAAAGGATAAAGTGGGTGGTAGAAGTGGATAAAATGCATTGTAAATGGCCTTGAGGCAAGATTACCATTAATGCGCCACTTTTTTGTTCAACGGGTTGTTCTTAAACCCTTTGACATCCAGCTTTCTGTGCCACTCTGGTCGGGTGACTCACGGCTGTCAAGTTGTTAATGTTACAGATGTTCAAATAAAGCTGGATGGGATAATGAACAGAAGAACTCAGACAGAAGGTGAGCGAGAACAAGGGCAAGGAGGACTGCCATGGCGAAAAGAGAGAGTGATGCAATTACTGCTGTCCATTTGCTATTAGAACTGCATCTCTAGCACAGACTGTGCGTCCTTTGTGTCTGTGTCTCTTACGACAGTCAGCATTCACCCTTTTCTCTGGCCAAGGAGTAAAGAAAATAACTTCTACATGACTTTGAACAGGAGTTGAGAGGTGAAAAGATGAAGAGTACTGTCTGGCATCTTCTCCAATACGTACACATACACGTTGTGCAGACGGCAGTTGTTCTATTTTGAGACTGGTGGATTTCACGGGTACATTAACTGTGCCAGGGATGTTGGATTTTTTTTTTTTTTTAAAGTAAGTCTGCACAATGAAATAGAAGTTCACTTCCTGCTGCTTATTCTTAAACTTATTCTTAAGCTTATTCATGGGTTCTATTTTAATCCAAGATGCATATGCATTGTTAAAACCTCCATTTGATCCGATTTTAAAACGTTTGAGCGAGATAACTGGAAGTGCACCAACAGAAACAAATAAACAAGAAAAAAAAAAACATGGCTCACTTCTTGATGAACATGCTAAATGAGAAATGTTTTGCCTTTTGTCACACTGCACTAGGTAAATTAAAGATTGCCCTGAAGAAGTGGCAGTATTCATTTCATACCAGTTTATTTGCAAAACACTGTAGACAGTTAAAGTTTGTGACTTACACACTGATATCTTGTGGTGGTTGTCTTTGCTGGGCAACATCTTTACACCTCGAGACTTAAGTTCAGTCATCTTCTTCACTGTGGAGGAAAACAGAGGCTAATAAGACAGCAGAAAGAGCAACAGTGACACCCACGCATGTCTGACCATACATATCTAAACCAACAGTTTCTATGAAATAAAAAAGATGAGGTTTAAATAATTGAATTCAATGACAAGTGCAGAGAAAATAAAGAAAAAATACAAACAAAAAAAAAGGCCATCACAGCAAAGTGAGAGGCTCATCTAAATGCATATTTATTCATCAATTTCAAAAACACCATCAGCATTGTCTTTGCACCCCTTCACACTCATCCCATTTAATTACTTTGACGGTTCCTGACAATGGAACTCTACTTGTTTTGCCCAAATGTGATTTTTATCATTTGCTCAGTTTCAGCTGCATAGTAAATTCAAAGCCAGTCTGAGTCATGTGTCAAAAAGTGTGTTTATTGTGTGTCTGGAAGAAAAATCACTATTACAGAAGCTTTTCCCACGTTGTGTTCTGACTGGAAGAGGAAGAAAAGACTATCACCGTGTGTGTCCCACGTAAAATGAGGGAACTAATACAGCCAAGGATGATTTGCAATCAGGAGTCATTTCATCACTCCAAAAAGGTGCTGCTGTGGAATCATGGGAATGGGAAGTGGGGGCTGGAGTGTTTAATCTAATTTGAATATTAAGTCTCCCATTTCTCTCTAATTGTCTGAACATATTTGCATTGTGAATACAAACGTTGAACCTGTAACCTCACAGGTTCACCGCCTTATACTCTCTCGTTGTCTCTTTCACTCTCTCTGAAAGCAGCAGATGGCTGCAGGTGAGATCCTTGAAGATCACCTTTTTTTTGTGGAGCAACTAATAATTTTTTCCCCTGCTCATCCCTTCTCAAAGCTGATCCCTGAACCTCTAAGAGTAATGGGATAGGAAATGGTCGCACGGGAGGGGGGCAGGATTTTGTGTTTGCGTGTGTGTATGTGTGTGTGCATGTGGGTCTATGAGCATGTGTATGTTTGTGCAGTTGTGTGGCACTCCAATAACAGCAGGTCTGCAAATCTTGTTTTGAAGCAATCACAGATATTCTGCAAAAAGTAGAGATAATTTCAGTTGCTGCCAGTGCAAAATCTTACAACAGGGCAGACAGTGATCGTTCTAAATCTAAGGTAATTTGCACTCAAAACAGGATGAACCATCGTCAGTTTTTCTAGATTTTTTTTTTTTTTTTGTGTGTGTGTGTTTATTGGACTTACAACATATAACATATTGATGGTTCCCCTGCTCAGTCTCATCTGGACAGTGGTGCTCAATAAAAGGCTCTGTGGTCTCATTAAGGTCACCAATATTTCCATCGCATGTGCTCAGGAAATGTCATGGGAACCTGCCTCTCAGATGATGATACATATTTCATTTTCCACAAGGAAAGCTCATGGCGTTCATCCTCTGGGGAGCATCATTGTGTTTCATTGCAAGCTATACCTTCCACAAACAGGAACAATATATTTTGATTTGTGTACTGTAGACCAGTTTAGTGGGTCATTATCAGTTTTGGGAGATCAAGAATCATTTAAAAAAAATTTAAAAGTGGCATTGAAATTCAGGATTGGTTGATCCTCCTGTAAAAATTTAAACCTGGCACAATAATTAAATAAATGAACAAATAAAATTGTAATGTGTGCTCTAATTACGTGGTAAATTATGAATGATTGTCCTTTTACAATATCAAAAACTCCCTTGATCTTACCTTGGTACTGGGCACTGAAACCTCTCAACTTGTGGTTGCCATCAGAGGTAAAGTGCAGTCGAAGCCAATTCTTGCTGCTAATGATGGGTGAGGGGAGGTTGGGGCCAGTGAACCTGGAGACACAGAGACAGAGAGAAGAGTGCCTTTAGATTATTATCACTGTTTTAACACATGACTGTTTGAACATGCAGGTAGCCGACGGCAACCCCAGAAGCATTTAGCATATTCTGTGCCCTCATAGATTAATTTAGGGTTAGGACTGTAACAGCACCGTCTGTAATATCGGTTTAAGCACTGACACACTTCTTTAGTGAATGGACTGTATGATTTACTGTAATTCATGCACACATCATTTCTCCCTGTCAGTGTTTTAAGTGTTATCTGAGAATAGAAAGTCCTTTCCCGATCATCCTTCATTCACTCTATCAAATGCCATGTTAAGAAAGGATTGTGCTTGCTTGTGCTTCTGGTTTGTGCCATAAAGCAATTACGCAATCCATCAGATTTCCAATAAAGTCAAGCTCAATGGCAGACACTATATTACAGAGGCTGGCGGAACCTGCCAGTCTTCCCGGTGATTGTCTTGTTTGTTTATGGTAATTATACTAATGTTTCAAAATTAATGTGCCCATGACTTTGAGATGTTAAAATGCTTCACCTTTAAGATCTATTAAAGAGTGGGTCCGGTACTCAAGGGGAACTGTGATGTTAACGACTCTTAACCAAACGGTGGCCCGATAAAAAGCTGAGACCAAAAAAGGCCCGCGATGGCATTTGCAGAGAAAGTACACTCCTCTTATTACTTTGAGAAAAGCAACTGTGAATTATACTTCACAAATACTTATAGTGCCTCCTGATCTGTATGCTAATGAGGGCTGTAGCTTACCAGGCACTTCTTCGCTTGTTGAAGCTAAAGTCATTTGGGGACACCTCACGCTTTATCTTGAGACACAGGCGCACACACACACACACACACACACACACACACACACACA
>JBCAUF010000046.1:7979653-7992336 GCA_038406115.1 Haemulon aurolineatum | reverse complement strand
GACACAAAATGGCGGCTGCCTGAATAGAAACTTTCTCATATTACAGCTCAACAGTACATTAAAATATGTTTCTGAAAACATTCAAATGAGCGGGGAGCTCTGGGTGCAGGCAGTTTGGAGGGAACATTATTCATTTGCATGTACCTAAACTGTAATGGTACAAATCTGGCTGAAAATCAGTTTCAGTCCAACTGAAATCACATTTGAAAAGGGAATCTAATTTCAGGAGTTACTCACATACCTGGGATCTTTAGAGGTCCAGGACACTGTGTCTAATTCATTCATTTCAATCAATTAAACGCACAGCCAGCTATTCCTCAGAACTATTTGTTTTGTGCTAGTGTCAAAATGTCAAAAATGATAAAAAGGATTGTTTTTCTAATGTTTTCCTCTAAGGGCTTATCGGGTTGTTCACAGGTTTCTTTGATATTGGAAGGTTTTGATTACCGTAGCTCAGGAAATAAATAAAGATTTACCTGAGGCCACTGACGATGAAGATTTCTTTTGTTTTTGTGCAACTCTGGGGATCAAAACTAGAGCTTGAGAGCTACAAAGCTAGCTCAGACTACATGAACTTTTAGGACAAAGGTCAACAAACCCTCTAAGTAACAGTCTGAAGAGAAGTTACAACTGATGCAGGTACCATAAATAATGACCTAATTTGCTTCGACCTTTCTGCTATAAACATGCGAGTAGGATACCTGGCCAAATTCCCAACACAGGAAGCCAGGAAATTATCTCACATGTCACTGCATTTAGCTGCTGTGGCCACAGCTGGGTAGAAGAAAACAGATGCCATGGAATAGGAGTGACAACAAGACTTTATGTGCCCAAACTCTCAGATGTTACAGTCATGAAGTGGTAATGTCTATACCAGATATTACAGAGAATGCAGATGACAACATCTAAGCCTATGGCATCTCATAACATGCATCTGTTCAAGCCTCCCTCTTAATGAGGGTGGCCTTGTGGGTACCATGATGTATGTGAAAAGCTAGTTACTAGCTATGAACCAGCTTCATGTAAATTAAAACATCATTTTTGTCATTTTATTTTGCTTGTGGTAAAATATTATAGAAGAAACACTGGAAACCTCACTGCGCCTTCACTGGATATGACAGCGATAGCCACTCAAAACAGTCCAAAGTCAGTTGGACCATGCAGAGTCTCCTCACAACATGATGTCATCAAACATCACCTATGTTTTCTGCCCTCCCAATGTTTAAGTTGGCACCAGTGACCAGTTTTTGAAGCTTTGCGGCTTCACTCGGAGCAGAAAAGCCTGGAGCTGATATGCAACATATGGCAGGGAAGAACAACTTCTGACGGCCCCTCCCCCGACACCTATCCAATGTCAAATTTGGCAATTTCTATAACTTTTCAAAAAAGTGTGTGGAGGTGACAGAGTATAGCATGGTTTGAACTTCTCTCTCAAGATTCCCTACACAGCTATTTCACTTCTTGTGCACAACCGAGTGAAGCACCGTGACTGCCTTCCGGGAGAGACTGTCTGAAAGTGTGCACCATTAGCTCCATTTTTGGATGATTATCGCATCTATCCCCTCTCCATGACGGACACTTTTTCAACCCCACCTCCCTCAGAACAGCTAAAAACACTGTTATCATCTGGTTTTGTCAGACCATACGATGCACAAACAACTTTCTCTGAGAATTATTGGTTTTGGCCTTTTCATAGGACTTAATGACAGTGAGAAAAATATCAAATAATACCTTGTCTTTTAACCCACACCTTAATCGAGGATCACTTATACAGCGTGCCACTAAAACCACACATTACAAGTGTATTAAGCAATTTCACCAGCTGTGTCCGAGATTAATGACATACCTTATAACTTTCCATATCTCCTGACACTGGGAGCATATTGTATTTAAAACTATATATCACTGAGAGCCTCTTAAGAGCCTCAGAGACCCTTCTAACTGAAAGAACAAAATAAACTTAGCCTAGCACAGGAATGGTGATTAACTCTGTTGTAGCTGTAATGATGGAAGCAGTGACAGGTTAGCTGCTCTCCGGGAGATAGTGAAATAGTGTTAATTAACAATGGCCTCCTCAATTACTCTCATGTCAAACTTATGAGATGTGAGAGAGAAAGTGTGTGTGCAGGAGGTATAGGTGTGTATATATCTGTGTGTGGTTGCATTGGTAAAGCTTGGCGCATTCATACTTTTAGTGTGTATGCGTGTGTGATGCATAGTGTATACAGACAGGATAACATCAGGATTAACCCAATCTGACACCTTCTGATAGACTTCATGTCAGCCTCATCCTCTGCTTCATTACTCCCACTGACATACACACTGAAATGCACAAACACACACACACACACACACACACACACACACACCCTGCTGCTCTCTACTATGTAGCTTCTTAGGCCTGGCAGAGTGAGCGCTGCAGGAAGAAGTGCAGGGGTTCCGAGGAATAGAGACAAAACTGATTCTGCCTTTTATTCACTGCGATGAAATCAATCATAGCTCCCAGATGTGCCTATGATTTATGATTAGTGGGGGTTTTGGATTGTGTATATGAAAGAAGTACATGCTCTACACATTCCTGTGGTGCATTTGTGACAATGACATATAGTCGGTGGTGTAACGAGGCATTGATGGGCTCAGGTGCAAATTGTCCCTTTTCTTTCTTTTTTGGGTCCCTCGCCACATCATGAGGACACTGGCCAAATACAAATGTGCAGGCCTGTCTTTCACATTGTGCATCATTGCAAAAATGTCACCGTTAGTCCCCTGGCCCCTCTCATATAAAAAAAAAGTGAATGTGGTGTGAAAATGCAAAGATGAGCTTTGAAAAGAATTTACCTGACAGTAATTTCTTAATCTTCTTAAAATTACAGTAAAACAATCTTTAGACAGTTTAGGAAGCCCTTCACATTTGTATAGGAAGATGTCTGTTATAACTAAAAGCGAACATGCATTAAGTTGCTTACAGTATGAGATTTGTCAAGTCCTGCATGCACTTCATAATAAAAAAGTTTTAACTTGAGGCAGATGCAAAGCTTTTTCTGTGAACCTGGAGGCGTTGACGATGACAGTCTTTCAGCTAACGTTCACAAAGAGTTACTCTGAGGTTATTTTCTGCGTTTTATGTCAGACGGTTTTTTGAATCTTTGCATGCATGGAAACGCATCACACGCTCAACAAAACTTGACATATGAGAGCTGGCAAGAAAAAAAACAAGGGCCGACAATTCATGTGAGATAATGGAGGAGCTATGTTGCTTAGCAGGTCAGTTTTGGTCTCTGAAATAAAGATGGAGGCACAGACAGGCGAAGCAGTGTGGTGACAAGATGTACCGTGGAAGACATGTTATTATGCCGCTCAGTCTGTCTGTATCTGGTCGTAACAGCAGTGATCAGCAGGAACCGTGTGTTAAATGTATTATACAACATGAATGTGATTATGGAGTTTGAAGCAGAGAGAGGCAGTCGATTTTTTGGGGGGAAATGTAGCAAAAGAATACCAGAGCGATGACTGAGCACCAAAGATGTTGCCCAAATAAATCCATGAAGAAGAATCTTTCGGATGATGACAGAAGCAATTTTTTTGCACATTTTGCCGTATCTTATCAGCTGCACACCGCTCAGCGAAGAATAGACACCACTTTTTTAAGCAATGTAAACTCTGGCAAAGTTTAACAACCCTGAGGTATAAAGGAGCAAAGTGTCTCAGCATGAGTGACTGACCTAAATTTTGTCTTGACACATCCCAGCACTGTGATGATACATGTAGCACCGAGGGAAAAAACAACCCGTTTGTGAAGCATTTTTACTTTTCACTGCATCTTAGCAGGAGTTTTACTGCAGTGCCAAAACAGTTTTATTTCACTTTTTTTAATATACATAATTAAAAATCCTAACAAAACATGCAACATGGTCCATACACTGTATACACACAGACATTTACATACTGTGTTATTAAACCACTCTGATTAGAGTATTGTGTAATGACTCATAAGCACTGTACTCCACGTGCTGATTATACCCCCGGTGCGGCACACATTACGAAGATGTGAGAGGCGGCTGTGTGAAAAACGCACAGATGTGGGATGTGTCAAATGAGTTCAAGGAATATTTGACTGTGTTAACTCCTGAGCAGCCTATGCATCCCCCCCCAGAGAGCCACAGTAGCACCCTGCGTGGACATGTGTGGAAATATGTGTAGAAACATCGTCCTTTAGGTAAATAGCTACTGGATGCAGGCCATTATGTACATTAGCCATCGACGCAACACAAACAAACAAACAGACTATGGACATGAGAACGCTTGACTTCATTAGTAAGAGATGAGGTCATTAGTGCAAATGCTGACACAGCAGCTGCAGTGTTTTTCCTGCTTTTATTAATAGCGTGTAAATAATTGACATTGATGTTCCCCCTATCACGCAGACCAATGACCTCTATCCCTTCTGTGTGTAGTACCATGAAATGACATACTGTAGACAGGATTGCAGGGCAGAGTGCACAATGGAGGGCATGAAACCATCCATCTATATTTAAGGGCATCTGTTGAGTCCAGCACTGTTCCTCTCCTCAGGCTGTAGTGAAACGCAAGAACTAAAAATCTTAATCAGCATTTTCTTCACACTGGAGATAAAGTCCAAACTGAATCTTTTCTGGTTTTCAGGCCTCAGACCCCCTACTTGCACCCAAGAGGAGCACTTGGTGTTATTTCCACCAGCTGATGCACCAGGGCTGACATGTGCCCTTGGAGCACTACTGAGACCTTATCTCACTCCCTGCATTACTCCGAAGCCATAGCTTCCCATGGCCAACAATATAGCCAAGTTAATAAAGAGATGTTTGCTACAGTAAATGTGGAGTGTTTGATCCGAGTGCATGTGAGATGTCAAAGCAGAGACGGTATTTGCCACGGACTGACTGGAGCACACTGTGGGAAAGCAACACTACACGGTCTGTCATAAAATTTTAACAGAGTTGAGCTTTTGATGGAGAGCAGACCAACACCATCCACTGATGGAGTTCATCATCTAATAAAATGCACACGGGCTGCTTCAAAAGGTTTGGAAACACACCAACACCGATTGGATCTAACTGTTTATAGAGCGGCATGTAGTGTGAATGTAACAGAAGCCAAATGTCCCATGTGATTGCTGTCTTTGTGCATTACTGGCAGAGATAAACATTGCTTGCTAAAAGTGAGCGCATGATAATTTAATCCCGGGAATGATAATTAACGTGCTAATTAATTGTAGAAACATGGTGGGCACTGACCAGCAGTGAGGCGTACATTTCATATCGGTATCCGTTTCACTTAAGCAATTAAATGAATTTTTCCAAATGGCTTCCAAGATGGAACCCGGCCTGGTGACATTTCGCAGACCTGATGAAATTGCAGCTGTTTTGCGGTTGTCAAGAACTGCACTTCTGGGACCTCAAGTGACTCATTCCTCGTGAGGAGTTGCATCCCAAATTTTAACTGTAAAGCGGAGCTGAGGAGGAAGGTGAAATGTATAATTCTTGATATTTTTAGATTGATGTTCAGTTGGTCCTCTACATTTTAATTAGAATTCCACTTCATTTTACAACAGAAACAGTCTTAAATACTAGTGTTTTATAGACTCAGGAGTTTAGTATTTCATTGCTTCCTTTTTCACAGATCAGTCATTAAGTCATTCAGACCATCTATTGCCCGATGACCTCAATCCCCAGCCATAAAAGCAAAATGATGTAAAAAGGAGACATTGGATAAATCATACAAGGGATTGGATGCAGTAAAAATATTCATTTAAAATCTTTTTTTTTTACTACTGAGTCTGACACTGAGGAGGTTTGTGAGGACCAGTGTTTTGACCTCAGCAGCCGTTATGATGCGGGTCTGTTAATCTGCAGGTGTCTGAGCATCTCCATTTCCGACGTCCTGCTGTGCGTCAGCGGCCACTTTGCAGCTGGACACTCGGGTCAACGCGTCAGTTACCAGCTGCTTTGTGACACTCTTGGTGCTTTTCTGGAAGCACCTGTTAGTCACCTGGGGACAAGATAACCAGCGCAAAAGAGTACAGAATGAGAAAAAAAAAGCATAGAGGCGTCACGAGATTGCTAGGCAACCAGCAAAGATGATTAGCTGTGCCAGTCCTCCGCCGGGCTACAGTGATTACTGAGGGGAAGAGGAAAAGAAAACATGTCTTTTGAAAGCACTGAGCCTTTGGGTGAACATTGATGTGAGTATGTTGTGACAACACGCAAATGATACACCTTAGAATACCTCTGACAGTCTCTTGATTCATAGATTAGATTAGATTCATTACACCCATTTTCACACTAAAATCTTTATGTATCACTCGCTGACATTTTCAATATGACAGAGATAGATTTATGGAACCAAGTTGTGAGTTGCAGAACACAAAGTTACGTGTTGCACGTAGTTAAATCTCTCGTTAACTTCCACACCAAACCACCACTGCAAAGAAACATCTTGAGAGCCTGTCTGTCAGTCTGATTTATCAGTGGAACTGACAGCCAGTAATACATTTCTGGCCTGACTTTTTCTCAAATGAATTTCTCTTCTTTTGTGAGATGTTTACGGCTTGTTGAAAACAGTCTTTCAAGAAGTAAAATATTTTGATAACCTGAAAACTGAGCCCATGGGGACTGAGGGGTCATTTAAACTGTAAATGTGGACTCAAAAGAAGATGAATATGATAAATTAGGAGCTTCTTTTTTTTTGGTGTATTTTTATTTTTTTTTTACTGTGATTTGAGGGCTCAATGAATGGGTTTGTTATATATTTACACTGGTATACACAGTAATTGTGCTTCAAAATGTGCTTCAAATACACATTGTGAGTTTCTATGTTGTGATATTTTATTTTTGCTCCATTATGTATAGATATAATAGCTGCAGGTATGTGCTAAATCGAGTTTTTTATGCATACATGATAAGCTCATAAAATATAATGCATTGTTAAAATTTAAAATTCCCAATAGCATATTGAGTCATACTGATAACATTAAAATGCATTTTACAGGTATTAAATATTATATTATATTATCATATAGGCCCCTGTGAGAGGAAGGCTGGAGCTCCAACATATCTACAGTAAAGGTGAGGTTAGCAAATAAAAATCGTGTTTAGGTTCAAGTACGAGGCACAGAAGACAAAGAGTGAAAGAAATAACAGCCTAGGACCTAAAGGGCACAGAAAGATCGAACACTCCGTGCCTGAACACATCGGACCGAAATGGAGCCAAAAAATTGAGCAACTTTAAGTCTGAGTATGTGAGGAAGATGAGGTGAAAGAAGAAAGAGAAGCCATGAGATAAGAACAAGCTGTCCCTTGTGCTTGCAATGCAGTTTGACAGCTATAGACACCTGGGTCATTCAGCTTCCAATATATCAAAATTTGAAATCCTTTTATCATTTGACATAAAAGTCTTTTCTCTGAAATGTCAGCTGCCATCACGAGAGATGTTTTCCTTTTACTGATTTCTTCTTCTTTTTTTTCCTCCCTAGAAGTAGTTGTGTTTGTGTGGGAACACATTTTAAAAAAGAATTGGTTTTCCTATGTAATGCAGCACTCTCATATATTTTATACTGTATAACTGGAACCTTTGCATTCATCTGATGTATCACGGTGATGTATAACTCTGATTGAGACATGATAGTGTTTGTCCACACATGCACCATACCCCGACACACATGCAAACCATTCAGCTCCACACTCAACCTTGGGTTTTTCGGCCGTTTAGACACTCAGTCAGCAGCTCCGGGAGGCACATGGCCTGTATGCCGCAGGGATAGAGTGGTTGCGGGCTAAATAAAAACGGTCATAGCTCATACACGCCATCTCTTCCTCAAAGTTTCTTTTAAGGTCGGATTTGGGAAAGATTTAGAGGGATTCCAGAGAGGGCACTGAGAGATTTGACTGTCCTCAGGGTTTGTTTGAAAAATGCTCTTTTCTGGGGACTGGCACTGGTTCGTTTTGGTTCATATTCGCCCCCCCTTTTTTCGACACCCCCTGCTGCCTTCACTGGTTTGGTTTCCTTCTCTTCTCCCTGCTGTAACTGACTTACTCTCTTTTTTTATAAAATAAGTACCGGATTTAACTTCTCCCCTTTTCCTTAGGCTGTCTACGTGTTATCAGTCGGTTGGTTGGTTGGTTAAATCCGCCACTTTGGTACAGACTGAAATAACTCAATGTTTTGCTGGATTGTCATAACATTTGGTACAGATCTCTATGGTGCCCAGAGGGTGAATGGGAACTTTTCCTCCATCACCACCATCATGAGATTTGTTCTTTTGAGCAAAATGTCTAAACAACTATTTGATGATTTCCATGTAATTTTGTACAGACATTCATTTCCCCCTCTGGTTGAATGGCAATTACTTTCCGCATCCTCTGACTTTTTAGCATCATCATCAGGTCGATTTTTTTCATTTGTCCATTACATTTGTTGATGACAAAATATTTGCAAGACTAACACAACCGTATGCCTAAGCTGTACTTTGTGCAAATAACAAAATGTTCCAATGCTAGCAAGATGGTGAGCATAAACATTACACTTGCTAAACATCATTGTCATGGCAAATGCTGAAGTACAGCCCTGCAGCCAATACAATGAGACCACTCTCCTAGCATCCTATGTCTGCTAGTGCAAAAAAAGCTCAAGAGGCATGACTTCAAATGAATAACAATGTTTCCCAGTATCTATTGGATGTATAACCAAGTAATATATTTTTTAATATTTATTTTTTATTTATTAGTTTATTTGAAAAGGGACGGTGTACATTAATGAAACATTGTAAAAACAAATGTAAATATACCTGAGTTAGCTAAGAGGCTAATTTCCAACGGTAGTCCCTCTGCCTCTAAATTAAAAGGTGACAATACAACTTCTTTCTGCTGCCCCCTAGTGACCAGTGAATGGTTTTTGCAGGTTTAGGTCTTGTTCTAATGAGAGAAATCATGTCAAACTTCCTGTCAGTGCTAACTTAGGAGTTGGGAGTATTTCCCACCTTGGAATCAAAACTATTTAAACTTTTACCCCACAGCTGACCGAGAAGCTTCAATGCAAATAAAGTGCCTACAGGAAACAGCAGTCTAAATTAGAGATAGTCGGTGCTGGTGAATTCAACTTTTAAAATAGTTATAAATAACATAAATTATATGATGAGTCATAAGTGTTAAGCCGAGCTTTCGGTGCAGACTTTAACCGAGCAGCGAGAGCAGCTCAGCCTGCTTATCACGTTTAGACAGCCTTACCTGTCATCTTCCTCCTCTCCACGATCCCTCTCCCATGCTTCTACGCTCTGCATATTACCCCCGCTTTCCCCTCTTTTCCTGTTGTTTCTTCCACAGTGCTGATCCTCTTTCCCATTTCGTCCATCACTCTTCATTGTTCACATGTCTGCGGAAGGTCAATTGATCTGGTTTGGGACTGTGGGAAATGTTTCAACTGATTGCTCATGACACACACGCACATGGCGCGTGCGCACACACGCAGACAATGGGCCCTTCACTTTATCAAGGGCGGAAGATAAACAACTCTGGATAGGGTGAGAGACAAGGTGGGGATGTTAAATGCGCTGCTCTAAATGTCTTCACACATCGGCTGTTAACTGATGCTGAATAAGGGCATCTGTCCTTCTCGCGAAGATCCTGGGGTGCGGTGTGTGTGTGCGTGCCTGCGTGCACTTATACAAGTGCACATATGACCTTTGAAGACTTGCTGTGTTTGCACTCCTTTTCTTTGCGACACAATCGACCAATTAATCAGGGGGTCAATGACACGATTTATTACAGTAATAGAGCATGTTTGATCTGAGTTGGAACAACAGGGAGAAAAAAAAATGGACAAGGAATTAAACGCAGCACCAATATGCATGGTACAATTAAATGTGGCAAACTACTAAGCTGCAGTGGCTGATGTATAATTTTCTTTATTAATTATATACAAAGCACTAATACTAAGGCTTCAGCTATAGTACAATAGTGAATAGTTGGACAGTGGCATTTGTACATAGCAGCTGTCAGTCATGATGGTGCTCATGTCATTCAGGCTAATTTCGTATTAGACAGGGCATTCCCTCTTCACCTAAGATTAAACCAAGGTGAACTGAGAGGAAAACACCTTATTTGAAAAGGCACTTTTCCACAAATGTTACCCAAGGTGACCTTGTCACTCCCCCGCGGCATTCATTTGAGCCTGTAAACAGGGAGACTGGGGAGTGACAATCACAAATTTCTTCCCGAGCAAGACTAGAATCGAAGCCTTACGGTGGGAGCCGCGTTGGGGGCGATTTAAATGCAGAGTGATCGGAAGCAGTGATGAATGTGGAAATCCTTTCAGTGGCCAATGAGGCACTGGCAGCACAGAAAATGAGCAGAGCACTGACATTTTAAATATAACGTTTTAAGTAACATTTAACTGCAAATAACTGCAGAAGGTTAGGTTTGTCACTTGGTAGAGTGATATCACTACCAACAAAGGGTTTTGGCAGTACCCCTTACAGTATTAGTCTGATCGTTGAAGCTCTAGTTGTACCTCACGGGTGGCAAGACTAAACACACCGATATCATGGTCCTGCTTGCTTCTCTGACTCAACTGGGGCCAACTCAGTCTCCTACAGGGCTTCGACAAACAACAACAACAAAAAAAAATCAATCTCATCTCTGCAGTGTCAGATAATAGTAAAAATAATAGTGAAAATGGTCTGTCACAATGGTCAAGAATCCAAGTTTGTTAGAACTACAGTCCAAGACTCACGGTCAATTCATAATCACGTAAAACAGAGAAAAGCACATTTGAGAAGCTGAAGCCAGAGGAGTGTTTGACATTTCTGATTGCAAATTGACTAAAACAATTAATTGATTTCCAAAATTTGTTGACAACTCATTTTCTGTCGCCTCACCAATTAATGAATCGACTAATCGCTCCAGGCGGCAGTCGGCTCCCTCATTGTCTCGCGGACACGCTGCTGACTAAAGACAAACACGCTCCCGAATGTCTCTCTGCGTGCATCATCTAACAGCAATTTGCCTCGGTGTCCCCTGATTGCCCACGTCAGAGCCGCTGCTGTTGCCGCTTTACATTAAGATGTATTAACAACTGAACCACTGGAAGGCTGTTATTGTGAAGCTCCTGTGGGATACGCAGTGTGCTTGTTATCAAGAGCAGCCGAGCTTTGTGAGCAGAGCTATGATTGAACAACAAATGGTCAACACGACAGGATATGTTAATAGAAACTGATTGTTTTTGGTGGATCATTCAAATGATAGAAAAAAAGAAATACCTACAGTGAGCCGGTCAGATGAAAATGCTCCAAAAGCACCAGCTGTGTTTGTTGTGGCAGTAGCAGAAGCCTAATGGGAGCAGCTATAGTAGTAATAGAAGCACTTGTGGTGGAAGTTGTAGTTTTAGGGAATTCCCTCTGTTCTCTGTATGACTTTGTTGATTTAGATCTAAAGGTGGAGAGAAGAGAGATGAAAAAGGAGGAGGTGGAAGAAGTAAAAAAGTGGGGCGAGGAGGGAGCTGGGGGGGTCAGAGACAGACAGTGAGGATACAGAGAGAGGAAGGGTTAGAGATGGACAAGGACAGAACGAGGGCTGTCTGCTTGCGTGCGATGTGTGTCTACCTCTTCATTTAAAAAGTGTCTGGTTTCAAGGTGACCTCTGTCACACATTTAGGGAGAGAGAGAGAGAGAGAGAGAGAGAGAGAGAGAGAATGGATATAGATGGATGGTTTCATGGCCTTTGCTGTACACTTGCATGCAGGTCGGGCCAAGTTTTTTTTTCTTTTTTTTTTTTTTTTCCTGGTGCAACAGAAAGATGAGAGTGAGGACAGGGACAATGCGCTGCTCCGGATGGGGAAAACAGGGTCAAATCGACTCGCCGTCATTGGCTCGCCAAGTGATACTTTAGCACCTGAAGTGGACACGTTCGTCTGCACTGCATTACAACCATTACGGACTAATCCACTGTCTGGTGTGTGTGTGTGTGTGTGTGTTGCACTGTCTACTGCCAGAGTACAACTGAATGTTTCACTGACTGTAAAGGCATAAAATGTTTGGATCAGTGGGATTAAGGAAGTGGTCCATGGGCAAACATTAATCTGTCATTGTTTAAGATGCAGGCTGTAAAAGTAGTGTAGTGTGTTTTTGACCTCAGTTGGACAGATGTCAAAGTGTAGCTGCCTTGAGGATCAGCACATGAACTCATCAAGATGTTTACCAATCAAACCTTAAACTCCTTTAGTCTAATGCTATGCTTTTCAGACATGAAATATGCATAGAGATACTAGTTTTAGATGGAGTGTAAAGATTTCAAATATCAGGAGTCTACAGTCACGCTCTGTGATCCTGTGCTTGGGTACAGCAGTGCTTTGAGTCGAATGTTAACATCCTGTGCTGACATGCTAAAAGCTGGCAGCCTCAAAGTCAAAGGATCACCAAAGTTATGACAAGCCATCCTGGGGAGGGGGGGCATGAATGTTTGCACCAAATTTCACGGCAATTATTTTAATTCCTGTTGACATATTTCACTCAAAACTGCAGATTCGAACCTTGTGGTGAAAAGTCAGAGGTTCACTAAAGTCAGGAGGAGTCATCCTCTGGGATACCTAAAAGGTCTGAGCAAAATTCCACCGCAATCCATCAAATAGTTGTTGAGATATACCCAAATGGTGGTCTG
>JBCAUF010000046.1:7947379-7967001 GCA_038406115.1 Haemulon aurolineatum | reverse complement strand
TCTCTCTCCTGAAAATGAAGGCTCATCAAGCTCCTGAAGTGTGATGGGCCGTCATATTAGGATGTTTTGGCGCAGATGGAGGGGACCTCGAAAGAGGGCGCGAGGAGCACCGACGGGAGGAGAGAAAGTTTTAAGTGATGCTTTAAGACCCATTACGGGCTGTTTGATGAGCGAAACGCGGGCAGCGCGAGTATGCGCCGAACGACACCTGTGAAATTAGAGCGGCGACAGGGTAAACACTGAGTCACGGAGCCCACGCGAGGCTCGTAGAGTAACAATTGCCAACAGATCGCTGAGGCAGAGTGCATTGTGCCACAAGGTTGCATTCACCTTCATGAAACTTTAAGTAGGCGTCAATGTTTAAAATATGAGTTTTACAGCAAGCGATCACTCCTAAATAAATGCAAAGCTTTGTCAGCCAAATGTTGCGCCAATCAGCGCTAATGTCGTCAACTTGCCAGATTGTTTTCCCCTCCTAACCCTCTTGTCTGCTTGACACTTGCTGCCAGATTGATGTGTGTGTTGCAAGGTAATATCTTTTAATCGTGGGTCGGATATATAACCCCAGCCAATCCTTTTTTTTTTTTTCTTTTTTTTTATTTGATATCCTTGTCATGATTGATAGATATCATCAAAATTAAAGGCTCAACTTTGAGGTCAGGAAGAGTGATTTGCTGTCAGCGCTTCTTTAATAGTGAGAGGGGAGACGGCGAGTCGTTTCTCTTTGGGGACAGTGAGAGAAAGAAGAGAAGAGGAGGAGGTGGAGGTGGAGGGAGGAGAGGAGAGGAGAGGAGAGGAGGGAGGCAGGAGGATGAGAAAGGTGGAGGAGAGCGTCTTATGAGGTTATTAGGTTTTAATCAATATGGTATATGGCCAGAAGATGATTGGAAAACAAACCTAATCTGGGAAGCAATACGTCTCTCATTCATCTCCCTGGCTGTCTCTCCGGTGGATCTGCCCGGCTCCTATTGCCACCTTTTTCCATTCAAGACACATCACAGCAGATGTCGAGCTCCTGTACCCAACAACCACTTGCACAAAGCAAACAAACAAACAAGCCTCTGTGACATCTGGAAACCTTGTGCTTGATAGGAACTTGTGGACCTGTTTATCTACATAAAAAAAAAGGAAAAAGGAAAAAAAAGAAGAATCCTGAAGCACTTCTCAGGGGATGGATGTCCTTGTTGGAGACATTCAGGGCCAGATTTACAAAGGCTTTTTGCCAGAAATGTGACACACTCTGCTCCAGACGTACGTGGTGTATGCAAAGGTCATGCATATCGATGAATTTGCAGTGGTCAGTTTTGTGCGCTAAATTTCTCTCCACCAGAACCAATACCTTTGATCCTAGTAACAAGAGTATCAGGTGTTTTTTTTTGTTGTTTTTTTCCACTAGTAATACAAGCAAAAATGGTACATAAGCAAATTATTGCGACAGCAAAGCATTGGTCCTGACTCAATATTGGATACAAGATGAGCTTTCTTTGACTGAAGATGTGATTTCCTCAATGAGAAAAGCCAAGTCAGAACCTCTCCTGGTAAGTATACCCCCTGCCTAGTAGACACCACAGGACAAGCTGGGGGGTGAGGGGAGGGACTACATCTCCCATCTGATCTGGGAGCACTTGGGGTTCCCCAAGTAGAGGCAAAGAGCGAAATTGCTTGGAAAAATAACGTCTGGCCAGCTGTGCTCACCTTTTTGCAACTGTGGCCCTTAATGAGTATTCAGAATAGATAATCAGGTGGAAGCACAAATCGCTAACTACAGCTTTCGGGATCCATAATTATACCTTAGAAATTATCATTTTTATACACAGAAACCTGTTGCAAATTACCAATAACAGGCAATTTTGCAAAGCTGTTAGCACACAGTACTCACACACCATTTAACACTGGTCACTATGTGGGAAAATATATTCATATGATTGAGCTAAAACTATTATTATAGATTTTTGATAGCATGGAATAATTGGGTTTTCTTTTGTGAATGTTTTCTGAAAACAAACATGACACCAAGTTCAAATCTCACCATCGGGAGATTTTTCAGATCCACTTTATAGCCACACACACACGCACAGAAAACACACACAAGAGGATAGAGTCACTCATGCATTTAACACAGCGGGCACACAGCTGCTTGAATTAGTTTTGCTCCTGCCATCATTTCATCAACAGGCCTGTAGATCACTCAAAGTGTATTTCTACGCAGCATGAAATGGTATCACGGTGTACATGACATTGGGGGGATTTGCTGAATGCATAATGCACAGCTGGCTACAAGAAATCTGGTGTGTATGTAGGTGTATGTTGGTAGGTGTGCATTAAAAAAAAATTACTTATACCTACTTGCACCTGGCTGGTACAATACTAACAGGAGCAGATGTGGGCACAGTGCCTTGCCTAAGGGGGCCTCAGTGGGGGGTGTTAGGGAGAGGGGAAGTGTTCAAAAACCTCGACCCTGGTATTTTTCCCCTGCACACCTGTGTGTTACATCAGCATGTCAGATGTGTGTATGACCCTTTTGCTCACAAGCTACCTCCACACCACCCCTCAGTTTTTTTTCGCAAACTGTAACAGAGCCCAGGACAGGGATGCTGCAACAGGACACGACTAAATATTTCAGCAGAGCAGATGGCCAGGACTTTGTCAGTACTCATGACAAAATGGAAGAGTATCCAAACACTGACCAAATTGACAACTGCCCCTAGCAGAGTTTATCAGCTATAGTTAACTAGTTAATTAAGCTAACATTAGCTGCATAAGTCAGTTAAAAATTATGTCTAGTTGACTTTGCAATATTTCCAGCTGACTCCATTGGAAATTACAAACTTTTACGGTCAGTTGATGGCTAGATAAATATCAAGTAGCAGTTTGGTGCACATGTCCGTCCAAGCCGGTGGTGAACTTTGCATGAGCTTTATGAAGAATGTGATTAGAATGATCAAGTAGGGTGGTGTGTAAATAATGAGTGTAGCTCTGCTAATTCCCAACCCCAACCACATTGTTCACAAAGCTCATGCAAAATACACCACAGGCTCGGACTCATGTGTTGCAAGTGGGATTCATGGAGTCTGCTTGAAGAAGTTTTATTTTTATTCTTTTTATTATTATTATTGTTTTTATGCTCAGCATCTTTATGACTAACACAAGCACACTGTTGGAACTTTGTCATCTAAGACCATTTTTATTAATGAGGCCCTGTTCTGTACTTTTAAGAAGTGAATCCTTGACAGCAAAATATTGACTAGACAATAAAACAGACAAACCAAGATCACCATGGAATAAACTCAACAGAATAAACAACAGCTACAACTACTATAGATACATATTTAATAAGTTGCCAGCAACCCCATAAATTCAGATCTGCAATTTACTGTTTCACAAGAAAACAGAATCAGTCTCCCCAAAATTCAATTTGAATTTTGTCTAGGACTACAACACAGTGCCTCAGCCTCTCCCTGCTAACTGGAAACAAGACAGTCTTTTGAATAAAACTCTGACTTATCTTCTAATTACTCCAGTACACCACAGATGTGAAGCTGGCTTCAAGTGGCTTGCCTGCAGACTTCAGGAGGAACCAGGGTGACTGCAGATGATGAGTGTAGGAACAGGAGGCACTCATAAGAAAAAAGAACCCTTATCAAGCCGTATCCCTTACACTCGGACAGGCAAGACCAAGGCTAGATGTCAGCTTTACTGTTCATATTTTTAAAAAGCATGTGTCACTTCCAATGCCTTTAGGCAGAGACTAATGTGTCTGGTGAGTGTAACACTTGGGTTGCTGGTTTGTTGAGTACCCCAAATCCAATTATCAGCAAGACAGGGTTGCGAACATAACCCTACAGTCTGATCTAGTACTCAGGTCTATCTTCCACCATGGTAAAACACGACACAGTGGGTGTACTATCTTGGACGGGGCTTGCTTGTTAGCATAACCTGTAACCCCACACAATAATGCCATATGAAATGGTCCTTAACCTTGGGAGTCACACTGGATTACATCTGTAGGTACTTAGCCAAGCGTGCAAATGACTGCATCTCATGACAATTTGCTGATGTATTTTCGTTTTTTGAAAGGCTAACAAAACGACACGAGCCTCCAAAACTCTGTCGCTCTGCACACTGCTTCGGTATGTGGAGCATGACGGGCCTGCCATGAATGCTTATCTCTGCTAAGCTGTGATTGGACATCACAGCTATTCGGGGTAAGGGTTTAGTGAATGGTCAGTTGTAATTATGATCCATTTCCACTGATGTAGATCGAAATGCCGCTAACCCGGGCAAACGTCTACTGAGCCTTGCCAGACCACAGAGAGTGATGAGACCACTGAGACCACAATGGGTTCCGACTTGCAGGTCGAGGTGGCCAGTATATGAGATCAAGATGGAAAATTACATGACAACTGGGCAAAAACATTAATGGTACACAGTCATTTTTAACACCCAGAAGTTAGCTACAAATGCAAGTTATTTGTATTTTAAATAATTGTTCCATTTTGCCGTCATTTTTGCCTCTTTTTGCACCCGATTCCTGATCTAGATGGGAGGTACAGGCATCTGCTTGTATTTTGCAGCATTTTGTTGATGCCTTCTTGATGGCTTCTCCATTTAACTGAAAAATGAAATATTCATTAAACAAACACATTGGCGCTTTTACTCGTCTCAAAGCCCCGGATAACGAGTATGTGGAGAGAGAATGAGCATGTTAAGGAGCTGGAGCAGTGATTTACCGTCAAAGTCGAAAGCTTTTTTTAGTCTCCTCAGTCTTTAAGGAGGAAAACAGTGGAACACAAGAATGGTTGTTTGTGCGCGCTTGTGGTCGAAATGACAATGAATTATTTAATGATGTCCTTCTCCTCTCCGCTTTGGAGGTGCTAATGCAATGATACCCAAACAGGATGTTCAATTATACTGAAGATAGATCCGCGAATCTTACATCTCATTCTGTGCATCCCTATATCCTGAAAGGACACCTCATTGATCAGATTAGTTAAAGGGGCAGTTTTGGTGTGCAACCCTATGATTATGCATACTTGCAATTGGTGGAAAATAATTAATACACTTTAGTGCCATATATCCAAAAGAATTTTTTCCTTGAAAATGATGAATATCATCCGTACTGTTTGCAGCAAACTGTGTCTGTTGAACTGCAGGGATGTGCTCGCTCTCCTACTCAGACACGCACACATACACACAACAATTCACAAGTGGACACCCCAAGTGATGGAGCTTTCTGTATTTGGAGGAGGCCCAACTCATTAGGGTGATTGTCTGAGAAGCGCCTCTGACCACAGATCATGAAGTGCATAATTGGCCCTGCATTCACAGTGAAGAGGGAGAGTATATGTGTGTGTGTGTGTGTGCATGTGTGTGTGTTAGTGTGTATGTCTGTCAGAGTGAGTATTTGTCTTGAAAGCAGGATTGAGATGCAAGTTAATTCGCTTTTTTTTTTTTTTTTGCCCTGATGTAAAATTATGCTCCCAGTGTTTGTACAGATGATGGATCTTAGATCATAAGCTTCAGGTCATTATAAGATTAGAAATGGGCTGGGTCAGTGATCTTTAATCTGCATTTCAAGTCTGAGAAGTTTCATAGCAAAGTTGTCAACGTTTGATGGCGTGCAGAATACATTATTGATTATTTTTTTTTGAGTAAGTTTCGTATCGATCACCAAATCCCATCTGAAGGAGGATGGCATTTTAATGACATGCCGTGAAATGCTGCGTTAGCTTTAGTGGACAAAATGACTGATGATTCTGTGCATTACAGCACAAAAGAACATTGTTGTGCAGCAAATTGTTAACACATTTGTGTGCCATACCAAGATGAATATTGCAGTTTCCTCATTGGCGGAGATGAATATATAATGTATTAGCACAAGGCGGGGGGTTCAATGAATCATAAATAACACTTTGAAGATCGGCATCAGCATGAGGGATCTGTCGGTTTGCAACTGTCTTTCTCTTCCCCTCATTCAGAGAAGAAACAAATTCATTTCCATCATCCATTTTAGCGATGGAAGAGGATGAAGGAGGAAGAGAAGCATGTAGCAACGGTTAGAAAGACAGAAAGAGATAGAGGCAGAAAAGAGATGGGTGAGTGAGGAAGAACAGAGAGAGGGAAGGAGAGATGGAGAGGAGTTAATAAGACTGCATTAACACTACCTTAATGCCGCTTTACACCCGAATGGGCATCTCTGCACCTTGATACATTTATGTTCTAATTATCTGCATCATTGAGGTTGATTGATTGGCCTAATATGATACGCATGGCACCAATTTAGCAAAGAAACCAATCTGTGACAGCTTTTGTTGGCACTTGCGTCCTCCCTCACGATGTTAGAATGTTTATGTCTTCTGTTCAAAGTCAGTTCGACTCGAGCCAACTTGCGCTGTTTATGAGCGCTGATGACTGAACATCATCAATCACGTAAATATCTTGGAAGCACTTGTTATTTTTTCGAGGATGAACAATGATAAGATTTGTAACAGTAATTAATGGCAACGAGACTGTTTATTAGACAAGAAAGGACTCGCGGTGTTCAATCGTGTATGAAGTGATCTCCAATTTGCCGCCTTCGTTGTGGGGATGGCAAATAAGCAGGTGAAAGGAAACAAATGGCAGATGTTTGCAATTAAGTGGGAGCGCGCCAGCTGGAAATTGTGATTCCATCCCGGCAAGAATATTCTCTTTGGAAAATTCAGGAATGCACTTTTAGCATTGAGGCTAATGTATCAATTACCTATCAAAGGCAATATCACAGGCAATATGTATGCATAATGATGCAAGATTTAATGAAAACAATTCCTCCATGTAATACTGCATGACTGTGATATTACAGATATGCTGAACGCTCCAGGAAAACCAAGCCCCAAGAGAGGGGATCGAGACCATGCATCGGTCTGACCTGAGTTTAGCTCATATTTATTCTACACCTAAGGCAAACTAATGGGCATATTCAATGATTCCCATCTAAATGGATGTAGCATCCGTCTGTACGGGGTGCAGGAGAATATGCATTTTGCATTTCCACCGCATCCCCTCGACCTCTACAAACTCTCTCCGGAAACTCATCACATTGTAGCACATTACAGGAAGGTTGCATCCAGCATACTGCCAACCTTAACGGGAAATCATTAGCATTAGATGTACCATATACCTGGGTTCATCCCAAAGTGACCTTGGCCAGAAAAAAAATTACAGGAAGTATGTTGAAATTCATGGCAACAAACACACGTACACACATGCGCGGGCTCATGCACACACATGCCTGCAAACACACTGCCCTATAGTGAGGTGGCAGCTCTGTTTGACCGAGCACCGGTCACCTGTGGAGAATGAACCACTTTGCAAGCGATCAACGCCATCATAAAACACAATGAGCACGTGTTCTGGAACACCCAACCCTTGCTGTGATCGCATCAGAGACAAAGCTTTGAGGACAATGGTGCGAAGGGCAAATGGGTCACAGATTACCTCTAGTGACCAATGAAATGTGTTACAGCAATAGAAGCCTATGTGTTCCCTCCAATGGACACAGTAGCATTGGAGACTTCAACCCCTTGCTCAGCCAAGATTGACGACGAACACGACAATATATTTTCAGTGATTCTGTAGGCAGTAAAAATGCTTCGTGAAAATAAAGCAAAATGCTTGTACAGCAGTTCTTCAGTCGCTGGATAGAGAGATGTTGAATGGAGTGGACATGTGGTCATGCATGGAGGAGGGCCAATCTTGAGAGACCTCGCCGTTGGAAGGTAAATCATTTAACCGGCACAGAAACGCATACTCAAACATGTTCATGGACAGTGTAAAAGAGTAGAAAGGGAGTCTGAGAGGACCAGGTTATGGAAAAGCTTAGAAAGGGAGAATACCAGGGGAGTTTCAAGGGAGAGAAAAAAACAAAAACTTAAACGCATAAACATTCAAATACAACATTGCAGGGAAAACTGTTTTTGTCCATGCATACTTAAAATGTGAATTAATGCAAACACTCAGTGCATGTTCCAACTGTGAGTTGAACCTAAGATGATGATTGGATTCAAACAACAATGTATCTGTCTTTGAAAAGAATTAATACTCAAAGAGAAATGTGAGCAACAATGGCAACAAGAAGAGAATTATATAATGTTGTCCCTGGGCTGAGTAATCTTGTGGTCTTCCCAGATTCACCATGCAATATTTCATATAATAGCTCACCAACAGTCTGCACAATAAGACTTGCATTATTGTTCGCTTACAAACTATTTGTTCTAGATTTAATTCTAACGTAAAAAAAATAAAAAAAACAAGTGATTTTTTTTGTTTTTTTAACCAGTGGGTGGCATTCAACTTGTTGCAGTTTTGGTGGCTAACAGTCACTAGCCCAATCTCTCACAAGTTAAGAAACACGACTAACATTGTTGCCGTTTTCAAATTTTGTGCACATGTATGTGTCAAAAACCTCGACATTTACAGAGAACCCCGATGCATCAGTATTAATCTCCCACACAGCTCTAATTCCATGCAGGGCATCGCTAAGAGGACTTGGGTGCGGCATTGATCTGGCACATCTGACTGTACCCGTCACTGTGTAATTGCAGATGGAGCACTGAGAGCAATTTGACATTAGTGGTACAAAAGAACATCTTGTGGTGAACACATTAGAACGCAGAGGACATGTGTTACCGCTGTGGCAGTTCACAGGCTGACCTCATTATACCTAAAATGGAGTGCATTAAGAGAATGGCACAAGTGCTCTGGCAAGGGTGGAAATACAGTAAGAACACACCCACTTCATGTATGATGTTAGCATGCACACAAGCGAGTGCAAATGTCAGTGGTTTGGCCACTTTTTGTGCATCACAGACATGCAGGCATTGGACAATATTCTGCATGAGATGAAAAAAAAGCTAATATGCTCATGATAATGCTAGCATGCTGATATTTAGCAGGTGTACAGTAATGTTCAAGACTGTGTTTGATTTATGCCTATAAACTGAATGGATGACAGTGATGTGAAAGTTTTTTTAAACCTTTATTTAACCAGGAATTGATACCAAATCATAATATACAGTCTTAGGGTTTAATTGTGCTGAGGTATTGGACAGATGGAAACTTTGACTTGATGATGGCACCAGATGAAAGATCAAGGGTCGAAGTCATTTGGATTCCTCCTCCAGGGGCTGTGGTTGTCTGCACCAAATTTTAAATCTAGCACAGTTGCCACGCTATTTGAATAAAAAATAAACATGTCAACCTAATGATGGTGCTTGTGAAAAGGTTAGGGAGTCAGAGAGGTACTGGAGGAGATGTCACGTAATCCATTCCATAGTTATGCAGCAATTTCACTTTGATTCTTACTCCAGCGCCACCAGGAAGTTGATATTTTTAGTTCAAAGGATCACTGAAGTCACTGGGAGACATCATCTGGGAACCAAAGTCTGTACCAAATTTGGCTCCAATCCATCAAGTGCATGTTAAGATGTGTCGCTGAATGCATGACAACTTTGACTACTCCTTGACCAAGTGTGCTCACACGCACCAGCTACTATACATTGCTCTGCTTGGTCTCATCTGCTCTCATCCTCAATGGTGGATGATTTTCTGACCTCAACAACCAAGTCTTTCCTTTTCCAGGGCAGGCTGGAAATACATCTTTTCTGCTCCCATCATCCAGTCCTTCATCCAGCCCTGAACCGTAGATTTAGGGTCAACACTCAGCCAACCGTGACGCACACAACATCACTAACAGCAGCTAAGCATCTACAATACCAGTGGCACTTTTTCTTCTCAGAGTCTCAGTTCATGTTTTTGTAGCATTCTGAAATATCTGTTTTCCTTGCTGATGCTTGAAAGAAATTTATGTATTGCACTTATTGAGCAATGCCATTTTTAAGAAACATGAGGCAATAACAATTCCAATGAGGACAAATAGTCAACCAGTGAAAAGGAGAGCAGTCTGCAAAATCATCAGTGGTCCAAGAGCGATGATCAATCTAAATCCAACTGAAAGGGCTAGATGGAGTCATTTGAGGATAGCTGCTAAACATACTGTTACTACAGAATTGAATAAACAGTCGTTACTTCTGCTGGCATTTATGACAGAGTGCACGCACCCCAAAACAACTCATACAGACGCATAAGGAACAGAATTGTGAGTAACACACCTGGGATGGAGTGAAATGTAGTTCGTGTTTTTCCCTTTACTTTTTCTATGGCTTCATGCCTCAAGAAAGCCAAATGTATAACTCTGGCTTACAGTTTCCCTAAACCAAAGTCAGACAAGTTGGTGGATCCGTAATGGAGTCAGTGGGTTCAATGTTTACTCCGTACGAGTGGATGACAGCCAAGGAAAAAAGTTGTTCTTCTTGAAGAACAGTGAACATGGTTCATACTGTGTAACACCAATACAAGAAAGACAAACGGTTGAAGTCATTACTTTGTGTGCCCATTTGCATGTATCACTACTTGTATTATTTATGCAAAGCAACCAATGATGCCGTGCACTTTCACTCTGGGCGTGATGGGAGAAACAGAAACACAGAAAGCCAGAGAAAGAGACAGAAACAAAAAACAGCAAAGTGCAAAGAAGTGTAGGGCTCAAAATGGTACAGCAAAAACACAAACTACATATCTATAGAGGATGCTGAAACCTGCGAGAATGAAAAATTGAAAATCTCCTCTGACTGTGGAATATGAATCCCATTATACAGTATGCTATACATCACACAAAGTGGAATCACCGCTAATGTAAAAAAGGTCTTTTTTATTACTGTAAAAGTTCCCTGTGTAAAATGCCAAAGCCAGTGGCAGTTCAGAGTGTTATGAACCTATGAACCTAAAACAATTTGTTGTGTAGATAAACTGCATTTTGAGTGTGGGAGAGGCCGGATGCCAAAATGAATAAAGTGCCACAGTTGTGAAGTCACAATTACAAGAATGTATTTTGTTCTGATAAGTAGCATTAACATGCATTTACTGTGTCTATGTATGCAGTGCACTTATTTGTCTTTTGGAATCGAGGCTGAAACGAGCAGAAGCAAAGTTACCTAATCATGTCTCCCGTTTACAGGTTTGTGAAGCTGAAATCTACTTGTGTTTACTTTATGACCATATTTGAATCGTTTGGAAAAAAGAGTGGTGACAAAATGTTAATATATAACGTGATGAAGGGGGTACTGCATTGATTATTGCAACATGGCGCCACGGTAACCTTTCATCCTACGTCACGTTATTCAAGGATTGAGCCCCAGTACATTTGGTTTGATGTATAAATATTCTTAAAACATTTCATGATACTGTTCAAATATGTAAAAAAAAAAAAAAAAAAAAAATCTGTTTAAAAAGTTTATTTACATTTCAAAATATTAAAGCCGCAAGATCCTGTACCGCGAATAGTAGCCTAGTGAACTAAAGAACAAATTGTAACTCAGTAAGAACGCGGAATGCCCTGATTATCTGAGGTTTGGTTTTGATGGCTGATTTGTGAATGAACATTTTGACTTAATTAGAAAGAACAAACTTTGAATAAATTCATTCCGTGGAGCGAGGCTGAAACGAGCGGGAACAAAGTTGCCCAGTCTCATTCATTTCTCCGCTTTACAGAATCCGTATCTGTTTACTCAGTACCAGCCGGGACCTGTAACATTTACAGTAATTACATGAAAATACAAGGCAGATTGCTCGATGGTTTCCAGTCTGCCTGTTCATTCACAGGTTGCACAGAGTTGTGACATTTGGTCACAGCAGACCCCGCGGCTGTCCATTTTGTATTCTTTTCTCTTTTTGCAGAAATAATTTTTACAGGCTGGATATCACCCTGATGGGCAGCTTCAGTGAATAAACCTCAACCACAGATTTACAGCCATCAAACCTCGATAAAGATTTTTTTTGAATTTTTGTCTCTCTGTTTTGTAAACACTCCTTTCATTGTTGAATGGTGGGTCGAATAAGACTGGCAATGTGAACAACGTTGGTAGAAGCTGCTTGTGAGAATGACTTCAGCAGCTTCAACACACAATACACATTCATGTGCACACGTACTGATGACATCTACGCAACCGTGTAACTACCATACGCAGTGTGTCAGCACATATGGAGACCACTAACTGCTGACAGAGGGAGCGTTTCTCCTCAAGGAATTGTTGTTGGCACCTAGTGCTGCTCCCTATATATTTTTATGCCAATCACTCTTCCACAAGAGAGGACTGGGTGCTTTCTTCGTCGGCTGTCTGTTCACTGCAGTCCAACATATCTGCATTGAATTAATGTTAAAGATAAGACAGTCAAAACCCAGTTGGGTCTTCATCACAACAGACTGCAATGGAATAAGGGTAGAGTATGAAAGGTATAAAAGTCAAAAGGAACAATTGGGTTGTTTCTTGAAAAGGATAGAACACCTTCTACCTATCTACCCTCAATTTGGATGAGGAACACCTGAATGTATTATATCTCTTATATAGAAGAGCAAAAAAACTTCTCCCTCCAATGGAAAAAGTTGAGAGGAGGGAGGTGGCCATAAAGGCAGACCAAGGGCAGAATGTAAAATCCTCCTGCATATAGCATTTCCAAAAACATCCAAACAACCTGATCTCAGAGGCTGGGGAGGTCTCAGCACTTCAGCTTCTTCTTTACCTTTTTTTTATGTTAAAGTATGGCTTACAAAAGTGTGTAAGCTGTAATGTGTTTGATATTTGGTGTTTCATTATGTTTGAGTAATTACACATGTACACAATATTTATTCTGTATTTTGATGATTGCAATTTAGCTTTTTGTGCTTTGGCTGCTCACCATCAATGAATAATTGACTGATTAGTAGGCAGATTAGCACACAGTCACACATACACATGAAGAGGTGAACCACTGAGGAGAACAGAGAAAGCGAAGCATGACATCAGATGAATAATAGATTAAAAAAAAGAAAAAAGTCCTCTCGGATGTACACGCTTTTCCAATGGGAATCCTTCATTATTATCTCTCTGTAATCAGAAACTACAAACACAAAGTAATTTGTCGCAAATGGCAAATCACTCATTCCCTCGTCTTCCTCCTGATTGGAGGGTGAAGCAGCTACTGTCTGCCCGCAGACGATAAGATATTGATCAACGTCAGAACTCTGTCACTCGGACTATTGGACCCGTGATGAAGGTTCGAATAGATAACAGGAAGGGATTATTATGACAGGTGATAACATTTGATGAACAATTAATCTTTGCCCGTGTTGCTACCTTGATGAAAAACTTTACAATGATGAGGCCTGAGAGTGGGAGAAAAATACATATTTTTTAAAACTGTTAAGATGGACAGGGACGGTGATTTTGTGTGTTGGAACATATAGCCCGGGCAAGCGTTTGTGTTTAACATCCATGACAGCAACAGGGACATGAGCGCTGGGAGTGTTTCCTCCATTGCCTCCAGTGCCCTCCCTCCATTCAGCTTGTTAAAGGCAGCCCCATGTAAGCACCCCGCCAGCCTGTTAGGAGAGGGATAATGAAGTAATCCATAGTCATTACTCAACCATCACCCTTGGTGTGCACAGGCCGCCGTGGACCACTTAGTTGGAGGTGTGTCAGCGCGCGTGTGTGCATGTGTGTGTGTGTGTGTGTGTGTGTGGAGGAAGGCAGCCAGCGAAGGCATTAGTAGCGCAGAGGAGGGTTAGAGGAGGTCGGGATGGGACACAGGGACGGCGTCCGTTGGGGTGTGCTGAGAAAAGGGGGTGAGGGACAGGGGAGCCTGGCAGGGTGTAAGTGGGGCTGTTGTGGTATACTTTAATTACAGCTGAAGGATAATTTGAGCAGTTATTGATCCCCTCCCCCCTCTCCTATAGCTGGGGAGGAGGATTTCTCCCTGCTATTATGACCTGCTGGCCCAGGAGGGGAGGCATGGGTGAGGCGGGTGGGAGAGGGAGGGAGGAAAGTTCAGGAGGACAATAGGAGGAGGAGGTGGCGGCTGGCAGGCGAGGAGGCTTTATGTCGCCATAAAGTTCAATATTATCACCCTGACCACCCGTCCGGGGACTCGACCTGTAAATAAGCAAGGCAGCACATGCTACATTCCTGAGGACGCTGATTTAAGACTATTTGTTTTGCCCGCCTATTTATTTTGCATGATGGCGCAATTTACAAGAGGCAAGCAGGGCGAGGCACGCGGGCCGGATGCAACATCAAACACAACGGCATGACTCACGGCCAGACCCAAAGCCAATTCCCAGGTATTAGAGTGCTTTAAGTTTTATGATCCCCTATCACCAAACCTAATATAATTACCCTGCAAGGGCACTCTGTCTTTCAGCTACGGGGGGCGAAATGGGATGCTTGAAGAAAAAAAAGGGGGGGTGGGTTGGTGGGGTGCGGCGGTGGCAGCGGTGGGTGGATGAGTGGCTACTTGGGACTGAGAGAGGGCATATGAAAAGAGTTTTTTTTTTTTTTTTTAAACACATGCAGGAGCTCATAACGAACACACACACATGCACACACACACCCCAACTCTCTCAGACGATGTTAAGTGGTAGTGCACCATTGTATGGGCAGTGACCTTAGCCATGTTGTTATTAATTGCCTTATTATTTTAATTAAGGAGTAACACCCCGTGTGAAGTTGGATCGACGGAGCTGCCCAAGAGTCTGTATAATTAATAGAGTCCATTCTGAAGGTCAATCTTTACAGTGCATCTGTAAGGATGAAGCCTGTGTGCATGTATGTGTGTGTGTGTGTGTGTGTATGTGTGGCTCCTCCTCTCCTCTATTTTATCTCCCTGCATGTTGTTGTATGAGACTAGTATGATTAGCTCCTGTCACACCGACCTATAAGTCATTCCCGCCCGACGCCTCAATCTCCGCTCGCTCCGGCGAAATGCGATATGTGTCACTGTGGTCGCGAGTGATATACGCAGCCATTATGAATAAAATAACCATCGTTAGGATGTCCAATACTGCATTATCTCTCCCCGGCTCTCGCGCTTGAGCCGTAAGACTCCATAGCCACAAGGTCAAGCTGCGGGTTCAGAGTTTATGTTTTTGTCCCGCGTTCCTCCTCCTCCAGAGGTCAAGCAGCAGTTTCAGCAATTACTCCCGTTGCCCCATTTGGCACGCTCGTCTCTGGCTGGAAACCGAGGGGAGCGTCCCCGGGTCTCTCCATCATCCTGTGTTCTTCGCGGGTTCTGAGCTCGTTCCAGCCAGGTTTGTCTACCTGGCGGCTTGAGGCTGACATGTGAGGGACGCATGAAAAATTCATGCCGCGGCAGAGCCACCGAGATAGACAGCCGCGAGAGAGAGAGACGGGAGAGGAGAAGTGTCTGGGAGAGTGACAGAGAGAGACGGGGAGAGAAGGTTAACGTGGCAGCTAAAGGGGTGTTAGAAATGAGAAAAACCGGGAAGGAAAATGTGCATCAAACATGACGGATTGCGAGCCACAGCACGCAAGAAGAAGCGAATGCTGCGGCGGTGGCGTAAACAGGTAATGGCTGGTCGGCATTCTGCTTTTAAAAGGTTAATTGCATCTAATCTGTGCAGGAGGAGCTGTGTCAGAGAAAGAGACATTAATAAGGCATGACAAGGCAGGGGAACGAGCGGGGCAGCAGTCTGGGGGACAGACAGAAAGACAGACAGAGCCATCCACTCTGGCCATACCAGCCAACTAACAGGACTAGATAAAAAAGACTAATCAGTCATCAGAGAGGAGAAGAGGAGAGATGGAGAGAGGAAAGTCGATGAGAGAAGCGGCATGAATCGGTCTCTGTTGGTTATACAATTGCTGCCCTTGCTTGGGTTTCATGAAAATACCATTTCTAATTTAGAGTATATCTGCATTATGATCTGAGGAGAATTTCCTGTAACAAAGGCATTTTTGTCTTTGAAACGTCTAAGTCGATTCCCCGCACCTTCTCTGAGAAGACAACCATCTGATAATGTTGCATCCCTTTGGGGTAAAATATTGCTAAGAAGTGAAATCCAAGAAAAGAATGCTGAAAATAATCTGTTCGGAAAATCAAAGCAACACAAAGGGAACAAAAAAAAAGGAGCCCAATGTGCACAGGAATGAGCCCGGCATGTACGTGTACAAGGCGTTCTTCCCGGCCCGACAACGCCTTAGACGTAGGCCGCAACGCACTCGCAGACGTATACATTCAAACGGAAACCAGCGAGCACAGCAAGACCTGGTTCTGTCAGTGTCACTGAGTCAAGTCCTATATCAAAGAAAACGAGATCTGAGTCATCTGTTTCACGGTGCGGCTTTGTTTTAACTTCAGACAGAGAGTGGAAGCGATGGGTGTGAGACAACAGCAGCGAGACCGCTCTCTGCAGAGACACTAATCCTCGTGATGGCATTATCATCCACACATCAGCCCACCATACAGTAGGCAGGCACGAGTGTAGGACGCGCCGCTCGCTGTGACAGCTGGGGTCTTTATGCTTGGGAGGGAGGAACAGCTCATTACTGGAGATGTTTTCAGTGTTTTGATGGGTAAACAGAAAACTGCTATCAAGAGCCAGCACTGACAGCCACCGCATTGCCTCCCACTTAATCTGGATATGCATGAATGAGAAAAAGGATAATATCATCAGCATACTGTCATATCTTTTTTTTCCCTTTTTTTTTATAAAACGAAGTGGAAATATCAGCTGCCCCTTTTTCAATCAGTGATTTGTATATCAATGGGCAGCTGTCAATGGGGGCACTTTGAAGTGGCAGTCGGGAGATAAGGATGATAATTAGCCCCTCACTTTGAGTAGGTGAATGGAGCTGCAGGTAAGGAGACGCCGATAATGTCTCGGGGCCTCTCCCTCCTACTCGTTCGCCACCCACTCCGAAGAGTGAGACGAGAAATCAGCGGGTGTAAAAGTCAATTGACTCAAACAAAACTTGCGGCGAATGGTTGCAATCTGACTGTGGCGCGGTGATTGCGTTTTATCGTCCGAGTGCTTCAGTCTTAATGCGTCGCTGTGTCATCAGCTGGCAACTCACCCTTACCCCTTGCAGATGCTCCCGGCAAATTCATTGCTCATCAATCCGTCAGATGGATTTTTATTTGGCTTTTTATTTGGCGAGGGGCTCAGGAGAGAGGAAGGTATTGTGTTGATTTTTTTTTTCTCTCTCCCCTCCTACATGAGAGTGAGAGGGATGGACTGCAGCCCATCCTAATCATGAGGATAAAAGACTGAAGACTGGTGGGTGAGTCTTTACTCAGTCCATTTCTGAGTAGTCTTAACCGGAAAATATAGATTGACTGTAACGGAAGCCAAGCTTAATTTAAGATGCCGGGCTTTTTTTTTTTTCTTTTTTTTTTTTAGATGAAATCTATTTGTTACATGGCTTTTTGGCAGAAAGTAGATGCATTACATCTGAAAACTAGTTTCAAGTACATTTCTTCTCTTGTATAGACACTAAAATGCTTCTCTTCTGAGAAACAAATGTTAAATGTAGCTTGATTTCTATTAATGTCACTAATGGGTGGAAAACCTTAGACAGGACATCCAGAACAAATGAATCACTCAACCCGTCATCTCTGACTGTACTGCCGTCACCACACTGTTGAGGAAATGCGCACGAGGAACAAAGTCACAGCTGCCCTTTTACAAGGAGCATCCCTCAGAGGCTTGATTAGGCTCCATCTGATTGGCTGAATAGATAGATGCAAATTTTGGGTTTGCAGACACGACTGCCTGAAGGCCAGACAGCCCCATTAAAGAGTGAGGCCTGTGTGGAATAGAGCGCTGCCAGATTACACTTTGCTGATATATTCCCTTCCAGTTCTCCCAGACTTTGTGTGTTTAAGGTTAATTTACCACTGGCATCAGACGCAGACAAAAGGGGAGAAATGGAGCTGGCCTGGATTTTAAATTAATTTTATTTTAAAAACTAGTGGGATCGAGATCCTGGCATCTTGGTATAGGTCTGTGTGTACATGTTCGTGTGTGTCTGCGTGCACATTTGTGTGTGTTTTCTACTTGGCAAACCGAGTTCAGGTCAGATCAGGCTTTACACCATGCACTTTGTTCTTGGCTGAATGACAGGGACCCCATTTGCCGGATGCAAATTAGGAGCATTGTCAGCGCTCCTAATTCAACACAGCTCCTCTTTCTTTAAAAAGTGTGGCTTTTCACAACAGTGTTAATAGATGGGTAGTTCTCCAAAGAGGATGTGATCCTATTGCGGATAAGAATGAGTAATGCCGCTAAGAGCAAGTTCCACTCGGTGGGTGCACATGAACTTTAACTCACACACTGTAGTGTCGACTCATGAAGTTGTAACTCATTTTGAAAAAGCTAGTTGCCAGCAAATGTGAATGGCCCAATACTGATTCATACAATCAATTTTCTTTTTGGCAAAGAGGAGATATACAACAAAGAAAAAAAAATCAGCAAAGGAAACAAAACAGACAGGCCCCAGTGTCTTTCTGTTGAGTAATCAAATAACTGACTAGAAGTGGGAATAATGTACAGCGTAATGTGTCTTTCTCACAAATGCGAGAATGTACAAGTGGGAGGCGTAACTGAACTTGGAAAATAGTTAACCGCAGCAGAATTCTGCAGATCTCAAGTGATTTGTTGCGAAAATAAATCTTAGAGACAGCACATCAGTAAGAAATAACCCACATCCATTTGCAAGGCAAATTCCTCCTCCAGAGGAGTAGCCTAATGTACAGGACAGAAACTTGATGCTTGCTTTTTTTTGTTGTTGTTCAAAGAGAAAAATGACACACCTAAAGGTGCTGCAGGCTTCCAACAATGTGTTGCTTTGCTTTGTGATGATGGCGACAAATTTGTGAAGGTTGTGCCAAAAATGGGTTGATGATGCAGACTGCTTTTGGATTTTTCAACATACATTACTGTCTGCATTAATCTTGTTTATTGTCCCGGCATCCCTTCTCTAGTTTGACATTTTCCATTTGTTACATTCTGACTTTGCACATCAAATTCTTGTGTTTGCATTTCACGGGTTGCTCACATCATGATGATGAGCCAAAGTTAAACAACAGAACTGAACAATCAGTTCACTGCAGTGACGTGAGGGGGAATCAGTCACCGTTTGGTCCCGTTTCCAAGCAGGACTTGCAACATCAGGTTCAGTGCAGTTATATCCATTGTTTCAGAGCTGCAGAAGAAATGCATATGACCACGGCTCAGCATGCAGTATGGCTAAGGCTGTAAGGTCTATGTGGCCACTGGGAATGGGAAAATGGGCACTAGACCCGAAGATCATCATACTCACTTACTGGTGTAAACTCAGATTATTGGGGACATTGGGTTGCAGGGAACCATGTAAATACTTTAATCTCAGTATTACTTTAATCTGGCTATCCCAAGTAGCCAGGTTATGCGTGTGAAAATGTATCGAGTTGTGGCCGACTTATTCCAACCAATTTCCTCCCCTGTCATGTTCAGGAGGCACTTCTTAATCAAACCTTTAATGTTATGACTGGACTCATGGAAGAGGAACAGGCTTAATGACGACTGGCCCTGTCCGCTGCAGTCCCCCCTGGGAACAAGCACTTGGCAGGTAACAGAATGAATGGCGCGGTCCTTTTTTTTTTTTCTCTCCGCAGGTCAGTAACCAGCACATTAACAGAGCCGCACTTGTTGTTTCTTGTTGCTGTGACGAGAGTGTGACATGTTGTTCGCGGATTACATGAGAGATGTATGA
>JBCAUF010000046.1:7892668-7909259 GCA_038406115.1 Haemulon aurolineatum | reverse complement strand
CTATGACATCTGAGACTTGGCAGTCGGCCAACTTAAAGGAGCAAAATTTAAAGCACATCACATCTACTGGAGGGCTGTGGGAAATCAGCATTAATTAAATCGCTCCAACACTCCAAATGTGTTTAAAATGAGAAACGTTTCAATCTCGGTCAGATCCTTCGTCCGGTCGAAAATGTCTAGAAATGGTTCTCACTATGCACCCATATAGGCTGACAGGCTGCACGCGCGTACCGTCAAAGCTGCCCAGGGACAGCATTTAGATGGTTATCATGCTGCATGTTTACACAAACATGAGATCCAGACTGGGGAGCATAACATCATGTCAAGGGCTGCAGAAGATACTGTATGCATGTATATGGGTGCGGTATCTCATGGTACCCGACAAGGATCAAACTGGAGTTAAAACACTGGCTATATTTGGATCCGCCTACAACATACTACCAACAAATGTAGCATTTAATGTAGTGCATACATAAGAGTGTGCAAGATACATAACAGGGATGTTTTCCCATATAAGAACAGCATCTGGATGTTTTTGACATAGTGCAGATTTTGCTTTCGTTTGCATATTCCATGCTACACTTTGGCCAAACGACTACTTACTGCTAGTGCATTCTGCGGGTTTGAATACAGCCTCTGACCATTTGAATAGTGATTTGTGTTTTGTGTTCAGTGTGCAGGTGTTGACTGTGACAAACAGTAATTATAGGAACAAAAAAAAACAAAAAACACAACTGCCAGGTCTCAGATGATACACTGTAGCTTGCCAAATAGCATCCCATGAGATTAACATTAGGGCTTGAAGTCAGTGTACAACTGTAACATCAAAACTACCAACGACTTGTTTTGCACCTCTTTTATGACACCCATTTTCTTTCTGTTTGTTTTCTGAGTTGGGTTTTACAACATAGCAGATGTTGAGGTTCTCAGTTCTGGGGATGGAATATAATATGTGTTGTCCCACTTTATGATTTAGGCTGTCCAAAAAAAGTTTATTTTTACTTAAAAATCCGACCAAGCACAGCTTAAATCTTTAAAGATGACCGACTACAAACTGACGAGCCACAACTCCAAATGGCCCGCACTAGTGAACCATGTTGAGTGGAGAGTTTATGGAGGGAAAAAAAAAAAAAAAAAGAGAGATAATCCCCCTTTGCTGTGGTTTTAAAACCAACTCAGGAGACACGGGCATATTATGAAGCTGATGGTTTCTGTTTGTGCCTCCAGGCTGCTCATGTCTGGGTAAGTGAACTTCCATGTCTCCTGTCAATGTCCCGAGCTCCCTGGAACATAAGAAGGGCAAAATGATTTGGCACGCAAAATAAACGGCGGAGTGACAAGGCAGGGGGAACGGAACGACGCGAGTTCGAGAATGAGGAGCAGGTGGCTGCAAGAGAGCGACATAAAAATGTACAGGAGAGGAGGACAGAGAGTAATAGAGCATGGCACTCGGGGAGAGAGACGAAGAGGAGCAGAAAATGAGGAAATGAAGGACGGCTAAGATAGAGAAGGGAGTCATCACGCTGCAAGAGAATTACAGGGTCTCGGTTTGAGCAAAAGAAATGGTATAAAGAGAGAGGGAGGAGGAGAGCGTACGAGAGAGAGAGAGAGAGAGAGAGAGAGAGAGAGAGAGAGAGAGAGAATGGCCATATAACACCGCAGCCTGTCACAAAGCTGCTGTAGCATTCTCACCGTAACAATAGCAGCAGATTGAGTTGGACAGGGTTCACAGGCCTGAATACTAGCCAGCCAGACAAAGCCATTGAGTGGCTCGCCTGTGTTATCTGGCTTGCCGCTGAATACTCCCCCTTCTGCAGAGGTGAGCGGGCTCAGGTTACAGCGCTCACTCACGCTCCCCCCGCCCCAGCCACCCACCACCACCACCACCACTCCGTTGAGCAGCAACCTCGGGCGCAGCTCGGCGATGATGCACCAAGGCTCCGCTGAGATCCAAGGACTAGAAGAAAGAAGCAGGGGCGCTTTACGCAGCCCGACACCGATAGCCGCAAGAACCCGGCTGCAGAGCTCCCGTGTTAGATATTTAACGGAATTTGCCTCGGAAAACCAGCATGTTGTCACTAAACGTCATCCACGCCTCGACACCACAACAATAGCCGCAGCTTAATCTATTGTTAGCCTGTTTTGTTTTGTCTGATATACGGATTTGTCCTCAGCTGCATTGTCATTGACCCATGCATTTTCTAATTATCCGATTCACAAAGGACATCATAACAGCTAACTGCAGTACATGATCCCCATTATTTCTCCATGAGATGTCATGTTTATAATTGGAAGTATTATCTCATTGATCACAGCTGCTATTGTTATCATCATAATTACCACTACAGTGTCATTTAGATGGTAATTTGGGCATTTCTTACCAAACGTCGAGCTATGCATCATATTCATAGCGTCCTATGGGAGTGGCTATTGTTCTTGAAGATAAACAACACTTGATGAGATTTTTGATAAGGGACTTGTTGTACTCGCCGAATGATCTTGGGTGTCAGCACTGTAGTGGAACAGTTTGGAATAAGGAATTTACACCAGGTTGACCTTTTGTCCAAGGCTCTCCTTGTTTCTGGCCCTGCCTCTACCTTCCGAGTGACTCTTGTCATGGAGAAGGTCTTATAAATATGGATGCCTTCTTCTCGAGGCCGTGATGCAATTTCAGAAATAGGGAGGTGCTTTTTTATTTATTTATCTTTTTTTTTTTTCCAGGGGGTAGAAACATTCAGTTGGGTTGCAAAAATTGGACCTACAGCCTTTGCCAAGGTTGCCTCTTGATATTTTTTTTTTTATCTTACATAGTGACACTGTTATTTATTTATTTATTTACACCACAGCTTGTGTCACTGCATTGCAGAGAAATCCGATGTGAGTGGATAAAAAGAGAATGAAAGATCTTCACTTTCTATACTGCGACTGATTTTATATGGAGCTCTGGAATAAACAAATCCATGAGCACCCTTAAAAAAGTCACGCTGTTTTGATATACAGTGCACTCTCTACATAACACAGAATATTGTCCCAACGTTGTGGCTATAAAATTCCCTGTACTGTATGCACTTGATTGTGCAGGATGTGTCCTAATTAGAACCTCTAATGCCTCGTATTGCACTAATGTGTCGGATTGGCCGGGCAGCACAGGAAGTGTTAAGGTCATGAGGGGACATGCCAGAATATACAAATGCCTGCAGTGTCCTTTCACTCGAGTAAACTCTGGTCTTTTGTGCCCTAAGTCTCTCAGTGCACTGACTATGGCTCATCATTGTGTTCTCATCATTATGTGTTTTTAAAACGAGTTCAGATCAGGTTCATTTTGGTGCATCAACCTTCGATATTGACATTAAACTCTTATAGGAAACTGATTTTCTATTCCCCTGCAATGTTATAAAAAAAAAGGGTCATGTTTAAGATGATCACATGAAAAGAGACAGGACAACTTGGACTTCTCCCAAGAACATGTTCTGGACACCAAGACCCTTTCATCTTATTACACTGCATCAGCTCCGTCTTCGTTTTTTTTTTTTGCTTCATAAGTGCATTTGCTCTAGTTGAGGTGCCAACTATTTGGCACTAAGTGCACAGTGATTCTGTGATCAAATTATTGACCAGAAACATGTCATTGTCTCCTGCAAGCGTCTTTTACGCAAGACTGGCGTCACTACATTGCTCGCCTCACCTCCCCCCCATCTCCACCAAATCACCCCTTCTTATCCTTCAGTATAGCACACGGTCACACACATATTCTGTCACCATGTACGTCTTATTCAGGACATTTTGCACAGAGCTCGTCAAGAGGAACAGATGTCATTATCAACAGAGATAAAGAATCATTACTTTGACAGCTTTACAAACAGCTATGTCACCCCGACTGTGGAAGACAAACGACAGCATGCTGTTTCGTGATGATCTGAACTGTAATTTTTGTGCATGTGCAAGCACATGCGGCCGACTTTTACTGTGCGGTCGTTATTTTCGGAAAGTTGCCTATAACCAGCGTTAGCGGTACCCTTCATGCAGTCGGAAGCACGTCCTTGGCAGCGATACCCGGTGGGGGGAAGAGGGAGAGAGCAAGAACGAAAGCGGCAGACAGCAAGTGAAAAATAGAAAGAGAGACAGAGCAGCGTGCAGGGTGAAGGAGGTATAGGCTGCTTTATTATCTGAAGCTTGCAACAGCATACAAGCCACTGGATATATTCAACAAGACAGTGAAACTAACATGCATGATACACCTGTACATAAAATGAAGCACACACACGGCTTATGCAATGGGAATTAATATGCCACAATTAGAAATTTGACAAGACCTCATTTGTCTCCCAGCAATGCATAGTTACACGTTAATGAACAATAATGATTAGCTGCTTCAGTTTATTTATTTGCAGAATCAAATATATAAATAACAATATCGCCACCTCTAACAATTATATTTTTTCCTGATAATTAGAAAGAACTTAAATACTGCCATGCTATGAAGGTCACCAAAATAGACTTCCAGTCATCTCATTAAATATGCTTGCAAAACGTCCACGCCATTGCACACATTATGTGGTATACTATATACAGTAGGTTATACAGAAAATAAAGAGTAGCGTTTTATTTACTATGGCAGGTGTGATTTTGGTTAGGCCAACTTCAAATAAAAGACTGATAAGCATCACCTGGATTGGTCTAGACCCAAGAGGTGCTGGAGAGCGATCACCACTGCCATTCTAAGAGTCACATCACTATCCTAAAAATATTATCTACAGCCAAACAAGGAACACTTAATTAATGGAATCTCCCGGAAAGGTATATTGTAATAGAAATGCTGCAAGAGTTGTGAACTATTACTCTTAAAATTAAGCAATTCTTAGTTTGCAAAGCTTAAAAAGACCCTGTAGTTTGTGGCTGAGTAGACTGTTGGGATTTGCACGGGCACTTTTGCATGGTTGGCAGAACTGATTTTTCAAACCCTGTGAGCCTCAGTCTTGACCACATGTGACCATGTCCGATCATTTATGGATAACAGCATGGATGGAAAGTTTTTTGTCGACATTGCTGAATCAACCAGCCTACTCTTTTTCTGCTTTTTTGCATATAAATCTGCTTTCCAACAGTTTTTGGATGCCTAGTCCACATAATCATATTGTGTATATGTGTGTATTTGTATGCATGATAGGGAATCATATTAGGGACTAGGTGATTGCCTATATCCTCAAAATTGCTTTTCTGACACCACATGAAAAATTACCTAAATCATTTTCAAAGATGGTTGGAAGAACCAGACTGCTGTGACCAAGGCAAACTGAACATTTGAACGAGAATTAATACACATTTAATCTTAATCAACAGTTGGAAAAAATGAGTTCATGTATCCATATCAAGTAGTAAATATTCAAATAAAATGTCATGTTATTTTGGGACATTATGGAATGGCTTACTGATTGTCTCACAGGTAGGGTGATTATCTTGATGCTTCCCAAAGATATCACAAGTCAGTTCAACTTGTTGATACATTTATATCAACTTTGCAATGTGATTTTTTAAATTTGTTTGGGTGCATTTTTGGAATTGTAGCCCTGCATATTACATTTAAAATGTAATGATTACAATGAAATTATTGGCTGACTCTCAAACATATTTGAAGTCATATAATTTATCAAATAAAAAGATGCAGAAATGGTAGCCATTTTAATACATTTTTGTACAGTTTCAGGGCACATAAAGTGTTAAGCAATAACTTAACATATACTTTTGATGAAATGAGGTTATTAGAAATTGCTCCCTCTGTGCACCCATTGCTAGTAGAAATCTTATTAGAGGCTTGTGCTTGTGACAGCACAGGACATAAAAATTGATGCCATCCTCTTCAGCTGAGCTGTATTGTTAACTAGCTTAGTTAGCTATCCCCACGTTCATGAGTAGATGCACGCTTCCCTGTGTTCAGTGATATGAAAAGAAAACATGAAAGACTCACAACAAAGTCTATAGATAATCTTGAGTACGCAGGTCATGATCTCTGTAAAGAGACATTGCTGTTGACTTTTTTTTATATAGAAAAGTCAGACATCTCTCTGACTAATATCTCCAAAACTCTGGAACAATTTAGATTGACAGATAGGACTATGGGTAAAAAGATACGTATTTTTGATTGCGGGCCTCTTTGGGTAAATCTATTTTTAAGAAACAACATTATCAAATCAAGAGTACAGAATATGTAAAAATGAAGTTACTGTACCATTGAGCATTACCTCAAAAATGAGTTTAAGAGGCCATCCAAATATGCCCAACTGATGTTATTGACTCAACAAGTCAAATGTTTGCATAATGATGCTTAGGTTGAGGAATGTTGTGTTATTTTTGCTAAATGCAATTTTAAAATCTTAAATCATCATCATTGGAAAGCATCCATCTAGTTTCCGGTCAGATATGTCAACAATTTTCCATTGTTTCTTTTTGTTCAAAATGGGATATTAGCTGGCTAGTCTGTTCAGTCATCCACAGTGCATAACAGTTATTTAGTAATGACTACTCTCTACAAGAACTAGTTTCTGAGGTGCAACCAATTTTAATTTAGTCAAGCGTAAAGCCACTTAGTAAACACTTACTTACTTCAGATCTAAATTAAGTATGAACTTCTGAACAGCTGGTGCAACTGGCTCGAGGTTATTACTTAGTAAAACAAGAAAATCCAAGTTCCCTTGTCTGCATTGTCCAAGATTACATCTCAAAACCTCCTGACGACACTCAACAAGGTAAGAGTGGTGATGTCAGACTCTCCAGTGCCAGCATGTTCTCATTCTGCTGTGTGATTAATGTACAAATGTAAGCTATAATGTCATGCCAAATCCCTGCCTCCCTCCTCTTCTTCCACACCCACTCATTTCGCTCTGACATGGAAAGTTCTGATTAGGGAGCATGTTATGATTTCATTACAGTGAAGTCAGAGCTCACCAAGGATGGATGGAGGTTGGAGTTTGTTTTTTTTTTTTTTGCAAGTGCATTTCCTGGTAACCTAATAATTCCCACTCCGATTCGTCTGAAATTGGGTTCACATGCAGCTCTGCAGAAACCGTGTGTTCTCCATTTGCTCTGCTTAATTGTTGATCTAGTAATACTGGTTCATGCTAAATGCAGGAACAGCAGACAACGTGCACTCATTCAAAATTGTGGCCATAACGCTTCCATCCAGGCTTATATGAGCAAAAAGGGACTGGATGTACTGGCTGATTCTGCTCTGGTTCAGTGACAGTTACAGCCAGTTGATATTTTAGAAAGGCCAATTAAATTAGCCCTGAAATGGAGAGTGCTCATTTAAACACTGGCCAGGCATGGGAAAAATTTGGAGGGAGCCAAGTGAGACAGGTCCTCTGACACATTAAGCATACAGTTGGATCTGTAGCTCAGTGGTGTTTGTGCACGGATGGGTTTTCACATTTAGAAGAACAATGACCACAACATACAGATATTCTACTCAACCTACAATACAATCATTGTTTGTCTATTTTAACATACAATATATTAAGGTATAGTGCAGAACTGTGAGGCATAGTATAGTATAATGAAGTGATGAAAGTGATTTTATAAAGGACAAACATTTACTTACTACAGCTGTTTGGAATTCAAAATGTACGATATTCTTTCTACTATATCCTAAAAGTGAGGCAAGGCATGCGTTTTTGTCAAGTAACGACCAGGAAGCCAATGTAAAACTGTAGAAATTCATTTAAAGCAGCAGTGTGCCCTGTCCATTAAGCGTATTGTGAATTTAATATGGTTATATTTATCAAAAAGCAACAATGCACAATACTTAATAAATATCAGCAATTACACAGTGTAATTTAATATAAGGAAACTGTCAATACACTGCACTACCCATTATAAAATGTTGATATGAGCTGCCTAGAAATATGTTGTCTTTTGCAATCATTAGAGATGATCTCTAAAACACAGCACTCACAGTTAACGTACAACAAATTAAACGATTTAGCCTTTTTATTAACAACATATCAATGTTTATACATGGAAGCTCTGTGTTACCCTGTCTGTCAGGAGAGCAATTTATTTTTCGAGCCATGTGTGGATACAGGATTCGTATCAGAGTTAGTGGCTCGCAGTCAGCCCACAAGCAGAACCATAGTGGGGTTACTTATCCTTACTGGTCTGGAGAGTTGAATTTTCTTACAGGGCCACTAAAGTGAAAATTGCAGCATTCAGTCACACGGACTACATGAAATGTGCAAGCAGCAGGGCAGCATGTCTGGTGTCCCTGTGTGTCTGCGTGTGATAAAGTGCTTTAAAAAAAAAATAGCCTGAATTATGACAAATGTTTCATATATTTTCTGTATCAAAATTTTAACCTCGGGACAAAATTGCGAAAGCCGCAAAGCAACAACGCTGCAATCATTTTTAGATTGCTGTTCACAGAATGTCACTTTGCATTGTCTGAAAGGTCTTTCGAAGGTGTCACAACATTTGAGCTCATATATGTGTTAAGTACATACTGTTGCTTTAAAATTAAACCCACTATATGGTAGAATAATTGCACTCTATAAATATACTGTACGTGCAAAGCAGTCAAGTGAAGTGATAGAGATGGGCGTATATAAGTTCTGTGGAATTCAAATGAAATACAATGTGTATGAAGTAGTTACAAAAGGTCACACAAACTCTGATGTTCCTCCTATTTATTATGGTTGATACTGAAGCTATTTAAGTCTTAATGAGTTTCAAGCAGATCTTTGAGATGATCTTTCAGTTATTTTCTCTTTTCTCTCTCCACATTATTTAGTGTTGCCATAAATAAGTGAAAACTTTCTGTTGTCTCAAACTTATGAACTGTCAGTGTTCAAAATAAGATCGATGCATGCAAGAACAATGCCTCTTTTCTTTCCTTGGTGCTCAGAGAACGCTGCATGGAGCATATCAGCTTTTATGTGAGTAATTAGGATCAATATGTTGCTTTCAATTGACATAATTTTTAGTGCTGGATAAGACTTTCCTCACGTACAGGCTAATAACGTTGCCGCTGGTCCACAGCGAGGAGAGGCTCCAGCATAATGTATTTGTAATGTGTTTGTCCGCTGGCGAGAAAGCTGGAAACAGGAATGTGTTTCCCTTGTTTGTCTTTTCTTTCTCTGTTCCACACTAAAGAATTACCTGCGTGGGCACTCTTTTCTCTCTAAATAAGACACATAATAAAGCATGAGGACCTCACCGCTGTAAGGCATTGCTTGTGCTTTATTTGAAACCTCTGGAACTTTGAATCAAATTTTCCACTTGTAAGCAGCAAGTAATTGATTCACACCTCGACTCAGCAGTCGAGAAAGATGACCGTGCAACACACAGCGAGTTGAGGCTCATATTTTACAGTTTGTTTGTTCAGAGCCCGTTCACTGTTATCCCACTGTAATCTTTTCCTTCTCTCTACATTTTTGTAACACAAACACCTCAGTTCATCCCTGCATTCTCTGTTTATTTTATGATAGAGAAGCAGTTTGAAATAAACTACAATTAGGAAACAGCCTACTGGATCACATAAAAACAACAATGAACATTATATTCATTTACTTTCTATTACTATGTTTTGCCCTCATGGCTCATTACAAGTGTTGCATTTCTCATTTCTGTTGGCTTAAACTTGTTGCCAAATGAAATAAAGTAGCAAGGAAACAATCAACAAAGCAGAGACACGTTCATTTCCAAATTTTTCACGTAGGGGGGCTGAAACTAACCAGATTTGTGACTAAACCCGCAGATACGCTGAAAATTCTTGCAGCACTTTTTTTTTTTTTTTGTGAAGCCATAGTCTGTACTGGCAAAGATCCAGCATAAGTAAATCCTTCACGTCTTGGCAACAAAAATCCCTGCATAGCTGAAATCTTGCCCATTCCGTGGCTAACTATTGTAAAATCCATGTGACCACCCCCCACATTATGGGAACAAATGAAAAAACAACTTTGCACCTCATGCCCCCCTCATTAGATGAACTGTTATACCGTAGCATAGGGGGGTTGATTGCCTGAGCAAAACTGTTTGTTAATCTGATCATGTTTGTGTTTGGAGCCGAGCAAACAAGCTGCCACAAACAAGCTGAAACAGTGAGCCAGACCTTGTTCTTGCTCTCCGCTGCTGCAAACCACACACACTCATGCGCGCATGCAAGCGAGCATCAGCCTCTTCTCTGGGGCTAAATAATGAAGAACGGAGGCACATCGCTTAGGTGATTAATTATCCATGCCACCAGATGGGACGATGAGCAAAAAAAAAGTCAGAATTTCTTCTTTTTTTTTCCTCCCCTAAATGCATTTCAGAGTGAGGATTCGATTGAGGTAATGACAGCCATATGTTGATGGATGACCACAGGCTAGTATTAATCAGAAATACAGATATGGGATGTTACCAGGACAGAGGACTGTATGTGTGCAAGTGTGTGTGTGTGTAACCCTACAGAAAACAGTTTGAAACTACAACAAAATTTGAGAAAAATTTAGAAGAGGAAAGATGGTATAGCAGCAGATTTTACATGATGTATGTTAACAAGTAGATTGTGTAAAGATCCTCTTATATGTGATCTAATACATCACTTGCAATATGTAATGCAATATCAAATGATTGCGAAATGATTGAATTGATTTTGGCCAGTTGTATTGTCAATTAAAATAATTTCCTCTCCACAATGACTCTGCCTAACTAATCTAACTACTTCTCACACATCTCGTTCGCAGCCAATTTAAAGAGTGCCTAAAGTCAAAGAATACTGGAAACTATTACGATGTGTGAAAAACTTCCATTCATAGCAGCTGAGATCAGTCATTTGCTTTAATTGCCATCTGTTGTACTGAAAATTCTAGCAGATTAAAAAAAAAAAAAAAGATCTAGAGCAGACATTTAAACTATGAAAGTGCGTCAATTCTAATTAACGGGTCGGCCATTTTTGCTTCTGACAAGCTGCAGTTGAAATGGCTGAAACCAGAGGGATGTGATGTTGCCTCGGGGATGCTGGGTACCACACTGGGGGCCACTTATGTAGCCTGGTCAGGCGGAGAGAGAGGCTCGGGTCATTTTATCCCTCATTACATGGGTATACATGTCAAATATCCTTACGCTGGAGCCCCATCATTTTTCTTTTCGTGGCAGTTCAAAACTCCAGCCAAAACCTAAAACATAATTTCTATAAGAACGCTATGAGAGTACACCCAAAGTGCCAATATGGGAAATCAGCATAAGATTCCTTGTTACAACTGAAGACAAAGTTTAGTCTGTTTGACACGCCATCTGTCAAATTCTACACTGTGAATGAGCTCATTTCCATTTTTTTCCCCCCCAGAGGACTTCTGGACAGAATTCAAACTTTACATATATATTTATACAGCTGTAAATCTGTCAACATCATATCATCATTCACAGACAACCTGACCCCACCACCTCTAACTTATTTAACATCCACATTTCTGTCTGGTAAACCCATTTCCCCATCGCCAGCGTGCATAGGGTTAAGAGGATTGTCGACCTCAACATACTGTATACTGCTAGGAGCACTGCACCAATCTTCTTCAATCGTGGATCATTTATAGCCAAGTAGTTACCCTTTCCATTCACTTTCAATATCAAGTGATGCGTTTCAAAACAAACTATACAGTATGAGTTGCGTGAAGGCCACAGTATGTCATCTAGTTGGAGACAGTCAGCCTTCAAATGATAAAAAAAACGTAGACATGAATATGAATGAATGTAATCCTGGGTCAGAAAGATACTTGTTATTCAATCCATGGCCCATCACCAGCCTTTGTTCTCTCGAAACTACCTCCTTTAAAGCCACAAGTCCACAAAGATCTTAATTCACTGTGTTTTGAAAGACGCTCATGTCAGTCTGGTTGTCTTGCAGATGACAGAAAACCAGCTTTTCTTTAAAAACGGAGCTGTGATCAGAGTAGAGGCTCCATCTTTTTTTGTGACACTGACCGGCCGATATGTGATATTTAAAAACTGGAGCAATATTGGTTCAGTATATGCTAATGTGTGCAGCGTTTCCCACAGAAATGGAAGCTTAATGTTTGTGGCTGGAAATGGGGTGTGGTCCGAATATAAAAATGAAGAAGAGTTATGTATATGAGATAGAAAATGAAATTCAGTCGGGTGGCGGGAAGAGTGACCTCCTCACCTATCGATTCCATTTTGTTTGAATGGCAGATAATCAGGGTGTGAGAAGCACATTAATTTTGAAAAGTGTTGGGGCAGCTTCCTTCGGCAAACTTTTGACAGGCTCACTGAGAATTCTCTTATCCAAAAACCTGTTTCATGAATGTCCGTCTTTGCCACTTTAACCATTTCAAAACATGTTTGTCATTGTATTATGGTGACTCATACTGTAACAAACACTCACACACAGAGGCTACAGTAGGTTCACACGAATTGCCCACAGATTCCATCAGATTTGTTGTTTGTGATTTTTCTGAATTGTAGTGAACGATGTGATTTATTTACACGCATTCACAGTCATAGTTTGACATTTTTGGAAATATGCTTACTCACTTTCCTGCCAAGAGCGAGGTTAGAAGATTGATAACACTTCCATGTATCTACAGTAAATATGAATCTGCAAGCAACAGCCGGTTAGCTTAGCTTAGTTTGGGAAATAGCTAGCCTGGGTCTGTCAAAAGGTGCCAACAAAATCTGCCTACCAGCATCTCTAAAGCTCACTAATTAAAATGTTAAATCTCATTTCCTGAAGTCTCGGTTGCCTGGCAACCTAACAGCGACTACAAGGCTTCGGGAAGTCACTGGTCCTCGCCAAGAAAGAGTCTGGCACAAAACCCCCCCAATCCTAACTTGTCATTTTTACACTTCGGGTTTTGTACGGATTAAACAAACCAGACATAATGTGTTAATTAGTGTGCTTTAGAGGTGCTGGTAGGCGGATTTTATTAACCTTTGTGTGGAGCCAGGCTAGCTGTATCCACCTCTCTCACCCCTGTTTTCAGGCCTTTCTGCTAGGCAAAACTAACTGACAGTTGGAAGTAGCCTTATAGTACTGGGCAGCATTGAGTGTGATAATCTTCTCATCTAACTGTTGGCAAGAAAGCGAAACCATCCACCACCAAAAAACACAAGAGATTGACTGAAAGAAAAAAAAAAGCTGTGTATGCCACAAAAGTCATCACTCACAGAAAAATATGAGGGAAAAAAAGAAAAACAATTCCCCAGCAATGTGGCTCAAAAGGTGAGCTTTTGAAACAGACATCATAGCACTTAGTGTGCAATCATTGGCTACATTCATACTGCCATTGTATGTGCTTGATAGCTGTATTTACCACTGTGCAGCTGTGAGATTATCCTTTATCTCGTGATAAACCCGTTTTGACAGCAACTTCACACACAGCCTTTAGATTTATTCTTTTTAAGTGAACCACTTACTGGTGTGGAGTTCAGACTCGGGTCACTATCCAGAGTGGGAACAACCAAGGTGGGAAGACGGGCTGAAAATTTTGGGGTGTCATATTTCGCTAATGTTCACACCTAAAACATGCTAAATACACCTCACAGTGCACAGTGAGTGCACAGGAGAGAGAGGCTATGGCTTTGTGATGTTTGGGTACACCCGTCTTATTCGGCTGTCACTTTTTCTTCCACCCCAACAGTGGGTGAACTTAACAGACTTTAGCCGGCTTACTCCTGTGAAGAGTGACGTATTAGACGTATTTACGCTAGCCTCAGTGTGAGCGTCGTCACCGAGTCATTGGCTTTGATCAATAACCTTATCAGAGCCCTGCAGAGCTGTGGCCATATTCTGCTGCGAGACAGAAATAGTCGTATTGCGGTGGTGACATCTCTCACAGAGGCAAAGCGTGAAAGGATGCCCGCGCTAAAGCCCATTTTGATCACTGTGTACTCTGGCCATTATTACTCATGACTCATCTCTCAAGCAGGCTACTTTTATAAGACAGCAGGAAAGGGATAGGTAGAGGATAAACAAAATGTATCCTCTTTATCATATTGCAAGGTTACCATGGAAGATTGATTGAGGAGATGAATTGTTGGCAAACACAAACTGGTTGTAGTCGCCAGTCAGAGCCATGTCTGCTAATTAATTCTTCATGAAAAATATGTAGAAGTGAGAGCAATCATGCAGTGTTTGTTTGGGTTTAAGTCAAGCAGCTGGAAGAATAGATAAATGTCTGAAAGAAGAGGGATGGGTGTGCCGTCCTGAATTTCTATCGTGACAGCCACAACAATAACAGCTTTTGCTTGTTCCCCTGTCACTTACTGTAGCTGACAAGTTGTTCTGAAATCCAACACTAACAATGCAAGGCTGCAGCTCACATTCGGCTCCCTTCACTTCAAGGCTTATTTTTTTTTTTTCCTCCACATCCTTGACATCATCATCATCATCACACAAACACAAACACACTATTCACACAGAAAATTTGTAAGCAAATAATTAACAATGAAAAGCACTTCAGTACGGTCACTGGAACAGAGCATGCATTGATTATTGGGACTAACAATGCCCGATCCTTATACAGCCAAACATTCAGTGTTTGACTGAAGTGAATCTACAGTTTTTGTATAGTGCCATGATGTTCTTGTTCATATGATACGTCTCCAAGCGATCTGGCTAAAAACGTGTTCAGATGTCATAACTGCTTGCATTGCTGCCACTAGTAACCATGCGGTTAGATCCATGTAGTGGAGTAACAAGTACAATATTTGCCTCTGAGGTGTAGTGGAGTCAAGGTCCGTTGCCCTGTGAAGTTGCATTAAAATGGAAAAACGTGTATGGTACGGCAAATTTGTACAGCTCTATTTTGCAATTGTTAAACATTTAAACATGCAACTCATCTTCATTTCTCCAGATGCATCATCCTCACTCGGTCACATCCTCCCTCAGTCTCAAAACAGCTGGAGGTAGGGCTGCCTGCACAGTCCAACACACCTCCATCCACAGAGCAAATTGTTGGCCTGTCATGCAACTTGTTAAAAATTTGGCAACGTATCCCATCCCTTTCAGACATGCTAATGTTGTCCAATTGGATAATAGGCGTGAGATTTCACTTGCACTTCAACCATGTTACAATGCACCCTACATTTAAAGCGAAAGACATGATGCGTCATCTCAGTGTGGTTTCTGATGTAGAGGTCTTCACAAGTCCAAACAAACTCAAGTGCTGCCTGTGCATGGAGGTAGTACCAACTGTTTACCCCTGCTCAGGAGGTACATGATCAGAGGTCAAACTCGTCTCAAGAGCACAGATGATTCCAGATGGATTCAAGCAGACTTCATGAATTTTATGAGCCCAGTGCTTCAGTTTAGGTCTCGTAGACTTTAAAGAAAACATAAGCGTGCAGCCTCTTATGAATAGGGGTAGGGGGATGCAGAGGCAGATAAAAATAAAAAAAGCCTGCTCTGTGAAGTGTAGATTATGTGTTGGATAAAGCATGGGGTGGATGGGGAACAGTGAAACATTCAGGGAATAAAGAGAGAGGAGAAGAAAAAATTAACAAGTCTATGTGATGGCTGGAGGAGCAGTAAAAACACACTTTGTTCTATTTATATTATTTGTGTTTTCTTCATTTCGATTCTTAACAGATTTTATTTGCCTTCAACTTCCAGTGCGTCTCATAATCCCTCACTAACCTTTTGAATATTATCCATTTCCATTTGTTTACATAACCTTATTTTTATTTACACAGGCAAGTCAGTTAAACAAATCTGTTTCTTTTCTTCTTCTTTTTTTTTTTTACTGCACTTCTTTGCCAGTGTTGTTATTGCACCGTTTCTGAGAATACTCATGGTGAATCATGCTTTGAAAAGGTTCTCATTTCCGTTCAAGGCCACTGTGCAGAGTAAGATCTGAGCAAAACAAAAACAGGCTGGATTTATTAGGACCCTCTGCATTAAAAGTAAATGAGAGAGTTAAATAATAACAATAATAATACTGTGTATTGTCTGTGGAGTAAATCCAGGAGCCCCAGCTTGGATGTGGACAGGGAGGATTCAATAGAAAGAGCATAAGACTGCCTCAGAGACTGACTCTATTGAAGATAACTTCACTATCACAGACTGCATATAACCATTGCTTTGATTTGCAAATGACCAGGTGGAGTGCACTTGCCGCTGAAACATGAAAACAGAGTTTAGGTCTAGTGCATCCTGGCGCTTCAGTTGGCTGAAGCACATACTACATAGAGCAGAAGGTCTCAACCGGAGGCCCTATGTGTGCCAAGAGTCTGCAGCTTCTCATTCAGCCTCTACACTACACTTCAGATGATTTCACTAATTAGTTCCCCCCCTTTGGTTTAATATGTGCTAATCACTGAAATCAGCTGCCATGGCATATAATTGGAAAATCAGTTCAGCAAATCAGTTTTTTTCTCCATCTCCCATGACATATAGTAGTTTGAAGTCCCCGGGTGTCGAGTAATACCTTGGTTTGAGTTTGTGTGATTGGTTCTATTTACTGCAGGGTTATAAAGCAGAGGTGGGCCTCATTGCCTGAAATAAAGACCACCCCCAAACTTCAGGAGAAATGAAAACACTTTATTTTACTACCATATAATAATTAAATTGATCATAGGGGAAGAAATTTCATCAGGATCTGTT
>JBCAUF010000046.1:7826716-7837316 GCA_038406115.1 Haemulon aurolineatum | reverse complement strand
TGTAGTGAACATGTGTGCAAGCTATTTACACTTCCAGCCGACACTGAGCAAAATTTGGATTTTGCATTAAACACCGACAAACAAGGTCAACGAGAGCCGTGAGAGTGAATCAAAATATTAAAGTCGTGAGATGTAAAACCAAAACAATGAGCTGAAAGATGCAAAAATGCTGCATTGTTTGAGGGTTTGTCCCGATGTCCTATTTAGATTTAGTCATCTGACTCATTGTCAGTTTAAAAATATAGATTAGTACAGCTTTAGTTAAATACCTGGACCTGAGCCCTTATAGACCCCACTCTCCACACACTCATATCACAATTGCGGTAGAACAAGTCCTAAAACCCACCTGTAATTCATCTTGACAACAATAACTCAAGAGAGACCACCAAATAAACATGCAAAAGCTTTCACAACCCCCCCGAACCCCACCTCACACACACGCACTCTGCAAGCTATAAGTGGTACCAGCCCTCTTAATTGACTCCAGCCGCACAGCCGGCACTTTGCCCACTTCCCTCATCCTTCACTGGTCTTTGATGGGGGTGACCATGACATGAGGTCAACACAACACAGCGGAGCGCGGACAAAACAATGCAACAATGCCCACCGCAGCCCCCATTGTCAGGGTGAACAATCCCAAACGACCAATCCCTGGGGAGAAACAATACTGGAGCAGGAAACAGATACAGACCCACTTCCTGTCCAGGGTTTAAATTTAGGTACCGCTCAAAGCGTTTCGGTTCTGTTCTGTCGGGTAATGCCCAAATTAAGGACGTGGTGCTTGGACGTGACATTGTTATGGATACAGAAAGCGTCGTGTGTCGGTATTGTGCCTATGTAAGTTAAGTAAAACAAAGAGTTGGCACCCACAACGCTGTATGCCTTTCACACATATACACACACGCTTGCATAAACACTAGAACCTGAAAACAGTTTTTGTTTTGCAACTCGAGGTACATTATTTCCAATTACATCTAAATAAAGAAATATTACATAACTTTGATTAACCTCATTCACCCTGTAGCTTGCTATTTTAAGTCCTGCTGCTCCCATGTTTGTGAGAGAGAGAGAGAGAGAGAGCGAGAGAGAAGCTCTGCCTGTTCAGAGTAGTGCAACCCAGCGACGCACAGGGCTTTGGGCAGTACAGCTGGCAGGAAGCCCGTTTGGGACAGGCACTGGCACATACGTGGACCCCCCCCCCAGGAGCCTGGTAGAGGGCACGACCATAAGACCCTCCCTGAAGGAGAGCTGCCTCTGGGCGTTAACATTTGGCCTTTAATAAGACCTGCTGACACCCGGAGGCTACCGGGCGACACTCTATGCTGCTTTGCGGTCTAAAGGCTGGTGTGTCTCCATCTGTAATTGTGTGCGTGCGCACGCTCACTCACGAGACTGAGAAACTGCCTTTCTTTTGTGTGCAAACGGCGGCGTGTGGCTTCACCAACAGAGCGAGGAAATGCATCAGCAGTGACTTCAACAATGTCAGGAAGCACAGTCAGAATGGCAGCTGATCCCATGTGAAACCGTTGGAGATAACCTGTCACACAGATTGGGGTCTTCCTAGCTAATGACTCCCACTCGTGTTTTTTTTTTATTTGCACAGCTTTGCGCAAACAAATATCTCCATTGTCAAGCGTGTATTGGAATATCCTCTGAAAGCGGCGTGTGTTCGACTTGATTGCCGTGAGTTTGGGAAATAGTCTAGACGTGAATAATAGGTAATCAAGCCAATGAATGGGAGCGCATTTTACCTATGTCCTGTTGTCCTGGCGGCGGAACACGGAGCCAAAACATCACTTTCATCTGCACAGTTAGGGGGCTTCATTTGAGAGCTGTTTTTTTCCTCTCTTTTTTTCCAGTGGCTAGATATTGATTGCTTGAATGCTTAGACGTGGTTTATATTTTCTTCAGTGAACAGGAGGTGAGAGTTTACTCTCTGGAAAGAACATAGCAGGGCGTATCGCTTCTCCCGCTTGTTCGTCCGTAGGGAAGATGGATGCAACAGTAAGCTCCGCTGTTCCGCTGCTGGCTTTGGTTGGCAGGCACAGGGCCGATGTGGGTCGCCCCCCGTGCAATCTGTTCCGTGACCCCTCTGGCTTTTTTTTTTTTTTTTTTTGCAAAAACAACACACATGAACAAATCAAGCTGACACATGCATGCAAGTGTGCACACACGTGCTCCCCGCCCACCTGGCCCGAGATAACAAGACTGCACAGGAGTGCCAGCCAAGTTGCTGTGAGCAGACATAGAACTGGGCAGCTCCAGCAGGCCCTGTTTGGATTGTTCTCTCAACAATATCTGCCAATTTATCCTTGACACCGGGAGGGGCTGCCGACAATAAAACGCATTCCACTCTGAGGACGCAGAAATGAGTCTTCCTATTATTATTATTATTACAGCAGCGAAAGAAAAAAAAAAAGGCAAGTTCTTTTTTTAATTTCGGTTTCTCTGCTGCTTGTTGCGGTCTTGTGTGGCCTCACACAGTTCAAGCTGTTTGTTTTATGAGAACCTGCCTCACTTAAATTTCCCATAAACCCCGTCTTCCTGCCATAGATAACTCCTTATCGTCATGGAGACAGTTCAGTAAATTGCTGGAAATGAGCGTCGCGTTGCAGAGCCGCCCTGAAAAAGACATATGGCTGCATTCATTCGGAGCCTGGGCGAGCACCTTTGTGGAAGGTGCTGAGTTCTGGATTTTATCAATTGCTTTCCGAGAAAACAGCGTTAACAGTCCGGACTCCTGGGGGGTATTAAAATAGAGCCAGCACAAAGCACCGTTCCACCTTGAATGAACTTTTAACGGCATATAATTGATGCCTTTCTTCCCTATACAGCCAGAGCTACGGATTCGAAAACAGCCATTAAATCATAGTTATTTCCCTCCATTTTTTCCCCCGTCAGGAGGTTATGCTCACGATACCCTGTAGGACTCATCCACTTCTCCACACCTTTGTTTCTCTATTATTCCCAAAAGCACTTTCTCTTGAGTGATTCAGTGCCTCCGTATTGTGACAGTATTTGGATAGCGGAAAGCGTGTGGCTGGACACAGAAGCTATACACACTTCACAGACATTCTCCACATTCTCATCCCTGGATATAAAGCCATCATGCACACAAGAGATCAACAAGTATGCGACATGGTGTCTGTATGGCATCTATTTCATATAATGTGAATAATGCATGTGACTGATTTGAAGAAATGTAATCTGTTGAGTGATCATTATAACCTTTAAACTTTATTTACCGCAAAATAATAAATATTCACACTGATATTTCTTTGCAATACTTTAAACATTCAATACAGTTTTCACATGAAGTCATTTCCTTTTATTAAGTTTGCACATTTCTGTACCGCTTTCAGTCCATTCAATGTCCAATCAATATCATGCATCTTTTGAGCTTTCTCTCAGGCTCTGTAAAAGGTTTTATTTTCAAGCTGGAGGCTTGTCTTTGCTCCATTTTTCAGCTCTCACAATATGCAGCGCTCCTCTCTCTCCCTCTCTCTTCACAGCTAAGATGCTACAGTCGGTGGCCAGGAGAAATCATTCACAATCCCAGGATTCTCATGGTTTGGCTCCCAAGTCCATAACCCCAACTCCAGTGACCTAAACTCGCCGGGTGAAAGGGGGAGGAAACAAACATATTGTGTGTGTGCATGCATGCATGTCTGCATCCACGCAGCCATTATCCTCTCGGGAACTGAGCGGGATCCAGAGACCAGTACATTCCACAGTGTGAACACAGTCATGGGGAGAGGAGGGGGAGGCTTCAAAGAACTCAAGGGGTTACAGTGCAAATCTCCGGGGGAATATGCTTAAATGTGGTCCTGCTGCACACCCGTTCATACACACCATGCACGAACCATGTCCCTCTGCAGACCCCCCCTTCTTTGCAGCGTTTTTATGTTTTTTTCTCACTATTACATTCAACACTGAAAGCCATTAAATGTAACATGGAGGCATCTTATGACCAAATCTTTTCTCATTTTCTTTGCCTTGGGGAGCGTTCTCAAAACTCTCCATTTTGAGTCAATTTATCAGGAATATCTCGGTTTGAATGTCTGCCTGCCTCTGAGGCACCGAGTTCACAGTGCAATCGTTGTTCTCCCTCTTTTTCTCCTCGTTTGAGCTCTCACCGTGTTCTCCTGACAGTCAAGTGTCATGTGCAGGGTAGTATCTACTACAAAATAAACTGGAAGATGCCAAACAAATCTTTTATAGTCATAAACAACACATTGCCCAATCTGACTGTGTCATACATAATGTTTCTGCTTTGAGTGTCCCTTTTGGGCACCCTTTGTGTTTTTCCCAGTGTGGTGTGCCTGTTTCTTGTAATGGACTCTAGGGGAATGTGATGTCTTCATTGCTCCCATACAGTTTACATAACTGGGAAGCAGGTCATTCCCAGTCTCCCCAGGTCCCCAGTTGACCTCTATAGCCGGATCCCTGTAGGTCTCACAGGGGTTGGAGTAGCATGTGGCCTCGGCCTGGACGGGGAGGTCAACGTGGCTCCCTGCTTTGTAAGCCTGTGACGCCTCCGTTTGGAGTTCTGGGGCCTGCCTTCGTGCTGCCGCCTGCGCCACCAGAGGTAGGTAGTCCTGCTGCTCGGCGCGGTAGCGTTTCTCCAGCCGGCGCGTGATGGCGACCTGGAGGAGGTGGAAGAGTTCGGCGACGTTGAGGAGCACGGAGATGGCAGCGATCACCTGAGTGTAGATGGTGAAGATGGTCTTCTCCGTGGGTCGCGAGGTGAAGCAGTCCACAATGTGAGGACAAGGGGAGGCCTTGCACTCGAACCTGGCCACAAAGATGAAGCCATCGTAGAGGAACCACAGGCCGACGATGAAGCCCACTTCCAGGAGGACTTTTACCAGGATGCTGAATGCATATGCACAAAGCAGCCCGCCTTTGAGTTTAGGAGCCTCACCAGGAGCCTTGTCCTCTTGTTTCTCCTTCTCTGCTTCATTGTCTTTAGCCACGCAGCTATTGTCCCTTTCTTTCACGATTTCCCGTCTCTTACTCCCACTCCCTTCTTCTGCCTGCTTCTCATCCTTAGCCCCATCTCCTTTCGTTTCCCTCCCGGCCCTTATGGCCACATATCCAAAGTAGAAGATGGTCGGCGTGGAGACGAAGATGACCTGGAGGACAAAGTAGCGGAAGTGGGAGATGGGGAAGGCTCTGTCGTAGCACACAGCAGTGCAGCCGGGTTGTAGCGTGTTGCAGACGAAGTCGTGCTGTTCGTCATCCCAGGCAGACTCGGCGGCCGCAGCCAGTACGAGCATGCGAAACAGGAAGAGCACGGTAAGCCAGACGCGGCCGATGCCTGTCGAATACGCCTGGGCCTCCACCAGCAGGTGCTCCAGGAAGGTCCAGTCAGCTCTGGACATCCTCTGCTCCTGAATGGGACAATTATGGAAGGATGAGAGAATGTTTGAGGGAGCTACTCTGCCTTTAAAAGTCGTTGTCGGGTCATCTCATAGTGGGGGACGCCACAATAAGACAAACATCCCCAACTGTAGATCGCATATCAGAAATCTCACATTCTTACACATTCAATACATTGAGTGGCATTTCCCTATGGCGTAAGGCTACACCCTTTTCACCCGACAAAATACTCATTAGGCCTACGAGCAATTGCTAAAAGTATCATTCTGAGATTCTGAAAAAGGACCAAATTTGGCAGGTAACTTTTTTTCCCCACTCCTAAAAACCTGTGCTACCGAGAGACCTCTTTTTGTGAACTAGTATCAACGCTGGACCAGATGGAGCCAGAGTGCAAATCACCTGTTTTAAACTCTCTTCTGCCCTTTTCAAACGGTGAACTGCTGTGGGACGTGCCTGCGGGTTGGGCTTGTGGTTGTTCTCCGGGACATACGGTTCATATCCACCTTTTCATTTACTGCTGCGGTACAATGCTGAGCAGATTGGCTTGAGTGTGCCACTTAACACCTAATTGCTACAGTTTATTTCCACTGCAGAATTCTCAAGGGGCTTTCATAAACGCACAGCTAACGCACAAGTGTTAAATGATTTCTATAAGCAACAAATGAGCTAAGTTTCTCCAACCTTTTCATTACAATGGTGTCTTTTTTTCTTCTTCTTCTTTTTTTTTTATACTGGGGAACATGTGTATCTGGCTGCAGCCCCCTATTAGTTCTTCCATGAGCTCACGCTCTTGTTAGGGTGGGCTCCAACTCCTCATCATCAACATGTGAAAAACAAGGCCCCCATACACTAAAGTGAACTAAAGCAAAACCACATGGTACTAAAGTTTAATTTGATATGAATGGAAATAGTGTATGCTTTCACTGTTAAAAGCCGAGTGAGCGAGTCCAAGAGAGGCCCCCTCAAACATATCATTTCATAATACAGCATTATTGTAAACTTTATTATGTGGAATAGTGCGATGTGTAGAATTTTTCGAGTTGGATTTATGAATCAATTAAAACTGAGTCAAGTCACATTGAGACCGATTCCATGGAAGTAGTCAGTGGGGAGTTGATGGAAGTCGTAAATGACACAGTCAGTGGCTGGTGGGAAGCATGTGCACGTGAACACACACACGCACATACACACGCACACACATCTGAATAAACATCCTGTGTGGGGGAGCTGGGACACTGCTGTGACACTTGTATATTTGTTTGGGCCATTTATGTTTGTCTGTTATTTCTTCTCCTCTGAGAGAAAAAACAAAACTAAAAGTGAAAAGACAAACTCTTCTGACAGGATGAGACCAGACAATGGACTGTCAGGGAAGCCGGCCCAGCCGAATGGCCGCAAGAATGATAGCTTTCACCGGTCTACTTCAGGGAGTATTGTCTCAAATATTTCTCTAGTCCTTACCAATAATAACATGGATACCAAAATATAAATCACCAATGCAAGACAAAAATACATACTGTAAAGTCCCGATTGAATATATATCACTAGAAAATCCAATATGATACGATAACCTAAACGTCATGGGCTTTTCTCAGGACTCTTGATAAGTCATTTAAAATACACTTGCCTTATTAATGGAATACTTCAAGTTCTTTTATTGTTTAAAAAAAGAAGAAGAAACTTGTGGACTCTAAACACATCTACAAGCTAAATAAATAACTTATCATAAAACACAGACTTAAAGGCCAAGAGATCACAAATATCTACACTGACAGACTAATGAGAAGATTAGACACCATGTAATTCACCAACAGGATTTAGAATAGGCCTAATAATAAACAATAAAACAAAAGTACAGCAAAAAGTTACTACAAGTGCGCATTGTGAGTCCATTGTAGACATTCTCATAAACTTGGGTGATCAAAATAAACACTATAGTAAAACTCAGCTATTAAAACTACAAGAACACGTTAATATCTCATACAAATGAGTCCTAATTTGAGTTTTCCCCATATTATCCAAGATTCTTACCTTTCTCTCTCCTGAAGCGGGCTCTGTCTCCTTATTGGCTTACTGGCCTCAGCGCTCTGTACTTTTTAATGTCACCCTCCGCTGCCTCCAGTAGCGGTCTGTGGCTCGAGTCGCGTCGTGTTTGCCTTTCTATAAAAAAAAGGGGGAAAAAAAGGACCGATGTAATCGGAAAAAGTGGGGAGAACTTTCCCATGCCTGCTTTTGTGGTGCTTTTCTGGATCCTCCCTCAGGAACTCCATCCAGGAAATGGGATGGATGAACTCCGAGTCGCTCTGGTTAACTGCGCTCGGATGTTCGGCTTTGACTTTTTATTTAAAGATCACCACTTCACATTAATTACAGGGGAATATGGCCCGCACTTTGGTTATTTAAAGGTTAGAACGGATGACGCTGGGAAGAGAGAGTGAGTTACTTAAATGTCATGTTTTGGAAAAAATGACAACGTTTCATCCACAATCTATAATAAATAAATAAATGCATAATTTAAATAGTCAATGATACAAACTTATACACTATTTTGATCAAGTAGGCGAGAACCAAATAGTATGGCGTGTTATTTTCTTCATTGTTTTTTTATTATTATTTTGATGTGTTGTCCTCTATAAAGATCTATGATCTTATAGCCTACATTTAAAGTGTTATTTTTAACCAACCATATCATTACGGACGTTTTATTTTCCATCCGATGATTTATCATGATGACTAACAGGAGGGACCCTCTCTCTCTCTCTCATTCAGACTGCTGTAATTTTCCACTATGCCACGCAATGGCGCCAGCGACCTTATTTCCAAGAAGCGCGTGACGCACCGATCGATGACGCCCCGTGGTTGCCAGAAATGTGAGCTTTCTGTCCGAGTTGGGGGAATCGGTTCGTATAGCCTATCACACCTGCACGATTTGGTCGAACTCGCAGCTTGTTGCGGAAGTCACTTCATTGATACGTGCATCAATCAAATCTCTCACATGACGTGCGGCAGACAGACTGTAGGCCTATCTGTGCTGTGGAGGAATACAGCGTCCCTATGTGGAGGAATGTTGTGGTCTTTACAGTCAGTGTTGAGGTCAGGATGACGCACTCGAGTACGGCACTTAAGCACAACTTCGGGGTACTAACTACTTTGGTCATTTCCATTTTCTGCTATATTTTACACTCAACTACCACTCAAAACAAAATAATTAGCTCCAGCTTGACTGAAATACTGTTTACACATGAACGCATCATTGCAAAGATTTTGATGAGAGGACAATATAACACTGTGATTGACAATTTTAATAGTTTGATATTGCTACTCTTACTTAAGTAAATGATCTTAGAACCTCCTCACCAACTGGAATAATGTTCATAATTATGTAGCTGCATCTCAGTCCTGTGTTTTTTTTTATTGATCTCCCAGGCATAATGAGTACAAATGTAAGAGTTCCAGCCCTACTGTGTGTGTTAGAAGTATCTAAAGGGATTGTGAAGTGTATTGTGTGCATTGCATCACATAACCTTTAACGTACGCAGTTCTGTCCATTCAAATAATGAAATATCCTTCTCATACAAGTGGTATTTCATCTTTTCATCAAGGTTATACTTAGTTATCAGAAGGAGCTCTTTTTGGTGATAATGCCGCTAGACAATCCTTGGTTTTGTGCTTAGTGGAACGTCTGCAGCCTGTCTAGTGTTTTTTTTTTTTTTTTACTTTCTTTCTATTTTTTTTTTTTTTTTTTGTCAGTCAAGGCCCAGCCGGCTGGCACTGGATTTGTTTGCAGATGTGGGGCTATAACAAACCAAAACAACCCCCGAGATGTTGCTACAGTTCAGATTCACCTGCGCACTCACTGAATGTCCATATAGAAATCATGCAAAATGCAAAAGCTTGAGGCATGTCTCAGCTACATACTGGACAGAAAAATGCATCTTCTTGAAACAAGTCTTTCCCCTCTGGAAGATGCAAACAGAGGGTGCACTGTAAGTGAGAGGTTACTGGAAGACTAGCTTTCATTTCTTGGATCAATATTGGCACAAGCTACGGCGCACTGTGCTATGAGCATTAAACCCGATGGCTTTCTCGTGTTGCCAAGTAATTGAAACCGTGATTGATTGTAAACAAGCGTTTTATTCAAATACATTTACTGCATAGTAACACAGATTCAAACATAGCCTCTTTGAATAATACCTTTCAGCACCGTGGCACATGTCACAACGGAGTCGGTGCAAATCCAACTGCTAATAGCCACTCCGGTTATCACCTTCTGACACGGCACTCAGTCAATTTAAAGTCTTTGCTGAGAAATCATCTCCTCACAGTCATTCCCAATCAGCGTAGCACCATCATATGTGTCAATATGTAGATTATAAGAAGAGTTAGGAGGCCAGGTCCATCTCGCCGGCTGCTGCACAGAGCGGCGCTTTATAAAAAGGCCGGTAAATTGACAGTGAATCATCCTGACAGATCAGCGTCTTGCTCTTTCTTTGGTCATTATATCCCTAGATGAATGGAGAGGAGGGAAGTGAGGACAGCAGACAGAGAGTAATGGGACTGTTTCCATTCAGGAGATGTGTTATGCCTTGCCGTGTTCAGTGTGTTCCTCCCCGCCAGTACAGTTATCAATGAAACTAATTGCCAGCTTCAACTTCAATCAATTCCTCACACGTTTACACATGCACCGTTGCACTTTATGACTGATTCAGTCCTGAGTGTGCATCAGTGAGCTCAATAATGCAGATGAACGTGAACATAGGCTGGGAACACTTAAACAGGGATAGGTAGGAGCACCACATTATGAGTTTGAGGATGAAAAATCTCTGAACTTTTTTCCATTTGTTAAAACCTTTCATAACAAAAACTCACAGGCAGGTGTATCCTCATGGGTTAAAATGAAACAGATGAAAACAGCAAACAACCAGATCCATTTACTTGACAGCTTAGGCTTCAGAAAAAAGAAAAGAAAATACTGACAGCCAACAAATCATGACCATGTTTCTGTTTTTCTTCCCATGAATAAGTAATGGAGGGAGTGCTAAATTAACCTTACCTTGCTCTGCTGAATGATTAACTGCAACCATCGCCTGCAAGAAACCAGGCTGGAACACCTTCTTCCTGGTCTCTCTTTATTCACTGACATGAGGTAGATGCTCGTTTTGATATTTTTAGCCACGACAGCAGCATGTAGGCTGTGGGGATAATGATGCTGGTTGGT
>JBCAUF010000046.1:7790773-7801798 GCA_038406115.1 Haemulon aurolineatum | reverse complement strand
CACACACACACACACACACACACGAGAGCCCAGTGAAAGAGGCCTAAATATGAGTCTGATGCAGAAATGTCAAGAGGTAATTGTAGGAGTAATACTCCCGACTGGTGAAATGTCAGACTCACCCTCCCACTCCAACATGCACCCTGATGCCATTCATTACGAGCGTATGGACGTTTCCCAAACCAACGGTAAACAATGATCAGCGACCACTTCATGATAATGATTGTGTTTGTCTCGTGCATGATGCATTTCCATGTACCATCTGCGTACGCCGCGTCAGTGTGTGTGCGCTCGATGAGTCAGACGTGCGTGCAGGCACATTTCTCACCCGCGGTAGCCGTGTCCATTCTTAGCCCCTCAGATCAATCTGCATTTACGGACATCGACATGTGCCCGAGCAGTCATGAAGAGCGATCAGGCTTATATTGTCACTGGATCACAGCGAAGTGCCAAAAGTGACAAATCCTGAATAATATCGCCGCTGACACTCCAGAAGAGCTGTCTGCAGCTCATAAAGCAGTGTGCGTGCCTGTGTGTGTGTGTGCGTGTACTGCTGGGAGGAGCTGTCCAAAATAACCTCAGAAACGCACGGGCCTCATAATGTGAATATATTGGATTTTAATGTCCTTGTCAAGTCGAATGGTTTCCCATTTGAATTCTCTGGAGGCTGATACAAGCACACTCCGTCGCTGCTTCCCTACTTGACCTAAAATTCTCTTTTGCTGCAAGGAAAAAAAAAAAGATTTTAAAAAAATTATGCTAGCCTTTCTTGTCCTTTGGCTTCATCTCTTTGCATCATTCCCTTCAATTGCTCTTCTTGCTCTCTCCAGAAGCCTCAAGACAGTGGAAGATTTAACGGATTTACCTGCTTTATTCATGCAGCATTATCTGCCGAGTGTGTTTATATTTTCGGCTGCCCATTTATTTATCCATCCAACAGAAAACTATTATTTTCCCGCTGAAAAAATGCTAATCTCACCACCAAAACTACTTTAGGTTCGGGCAACAAAACTTCTTGGTTAGGTTTAAAAAAAAAAAAAGATAATGGTCTGGATCATTTCACATTATGTCGTTGTCACAATTTAACGTACTTGTCACAAATTATATTCTGATGAATAGGTGGCACCCATATGGTGGCCTCGGCCATACAAATTATACCATTTATATTCATTTAACCAGATTTGAAAAACGTGTTTCAACTGGATTTTTTCCCCCCATTTTACTATCCTATCTATAAAATTCTTGCTTTTTCCTGTCTATTCTTGTATCCTATACACACACACAGATACACACACACACACACACACACACACACACACACACACACAGGCCTTCTTCCTTTCAAGTTCATAATAAGGTAAAATTTGTCCAAGGAAAAATTAAAGTACAGCCTCATTCGAGAGACCCCAGCGACATCCAAGTGAGCACACACTCAACCCACCCACAAACTGCTGCCGCTAACATTTCTAAACACACACACACACAACCAACAAAAATGCAGCGAGAACAGCCTTCAGTATCTACACACTGACCACACGTATTTTGAAACACACGCTCCCAAGGCCCTGCAATCCATTTCTTCGTCTTTAAACATGCAGAACAACACGCGCTTGCAGCGAGCCGGCACTCCTCCGAGCCGGCGCTCTTCCATCAGCGATGTTCCAACTCTCAGGCTCGCTGTCGGTGCCTCTGAAGGGACCTCTGCCTCACATACTGTACGCCAAGAGAAAGGCTGCCTGAATTATTGAAGGCGTGGAGGTTGAGAGATGGAGAGTGTGCGGGGAACTTGTGCATGAAGGAGTGAAGAAGAAGTGGCACGCTGAGGCGGAGGCAGGAATCAGGAATGGAGGGAGGGAGAGAGGAGGGAGGGAGGGAGGGAGGGATGGATGGATAGAGCCACTTTGGGAAAGGAGTAGACTGTGCGAGGAAAGACACGAGAGGGCGGAGATGCCGAAAGGAGGCAGCAGAAAGGAGACGAGACAGGAAGAGAGAGAGAGAGAGAGAGAGAGAGAGAGAGAGAGAGAGAGAGAGGTGGAGGTAAGGAGAATGCCGTTTTCCCCGTGGCTTGTTTGCCTGCTGATGTAAAGAGGAAATGGCTAGATCAGCGGGGGCTTTTACCTACACTGAGTTTAACAAGTTTCGGAAATACATGCTCGCCACACAGACACATAAAAAAGTCCCATGCCCCACGGGGCCGAGGGAGATGAAGGGAAAGAAAAACAGACACCGTGCGGTAATGTCTTCTTCATGCTCAGGTTACACAGCTCAATAGAGCTGCAGAGGCTTTTTGCGCTTTATTGCTCATGTCGCTGTTTATGCGTGCAGAACTTGTGTGTGTGTGTGTGTGTGTGTGTATACTCTGTGCAAGTGGAGAGAGAGAGAGTGAGGGAGACACTGTGTATGAATGTGTGTATGTGTGCTATAAACTGACAAATCTGCTGGGGCTTTGACTTCCCCTGGTGCTGGCTTTGTATCAGCACACAGCTGAACATGGCTGTAGATCAATGTCATCTCCAACACACACGCACACACACACATTTGGACTTGTTTACAGTTTAAACAGCAGGTGGCACAGATAACAGCCACTTAATCCGCAGCCATTTGGACCACTGAATGTGATACCCAGAAAGTTTCTTTCCCCCCTCTCCTCGCTTATTTATTTATCTGTCTGAGTAATTTCACCTTCCGGCACTGATGTTGGCTGACATGTGTACTTTGGGACACCGTGACATCACTGTCAGGTGTAATTACAGGTGCAGTAGAGGACACGGTGATCACACCTACCAGTGTTGAAAGTGGTAGACAGAGTTCAAGCTTCTCCGTCAAGCTCTTTTTCATTCATGACACAATTAATCCCATATATTTTTTATTTTTTTGGAAAGATAATCTCTCTGTGATGGCATGCTTTTCACCCGGCCTTGAAGTGTGGCTGTTGGGATCACAATAAAAGTGTGGTTGGAAGACATGTTGAACAAACCAGTTAATTTCGAGCATACCAGCACTTTAGTTTCATGTCAGAATCCTTTCACAGACTAAAAAGTAATCTTCTGTACCTTAAACCAAGAGTTTTAGTTGCCTAACCATACATAAGTTGGCATGAGCAGACATTGAAGATATACTGTAAATAAATGGGGGGAAAAAAACACTGACATTCAACATTTCTGAATGTTTAGTGTCAGCTCAATGCACAGTTTTGCAAAGCTGTCCATTATCAACATACTGACAATAGGGCTGAAAAACAAAGTGCCATCCACAGAAACTTAAATGTCATCAGTCATAAATGACATGACAAGACCCAATCACATTGTGCTGAAAAACAACAGCAATCAATACACCCGACACGCCAAAATCAAGAATCGTAGAAAAATTGCTTTTATGGAAATATCGGCAGCATGAGGTCCTTGTTTATCTACCTTTTGTTTATTTACTGCTCCATCCCTCAGTACTGCGTGTTCACCTGCACCGCTGTGATTAAAGTTGAAGTGTGGGAAAGTTTCTGGCGAGGTATTTCTCTTTGACTGACAACGTTGCCTCGTCATTGTGAAAGCTGTCAGCCGGCATGTATTTACTGCTGGCCAGCTGTGATGACGCTCTCTATCCACACACACACGCACACACACACACACACACACACAGGCTGGGCTGCTGTTCAATCCCCACTGCTGCTGCACCCCTGGCCAACACAGCAGGATGGCTTTCCAAGGCATGTGTGTGTGTGTGTGTGCTTGGGGGTTGGGCCAGGGGGTGTGTGTGTGGGTAGTGTGTATGCGTGCGCATGCATCCATACATGTGAAGTGTTTATTGGCGAGGCATTCTCCTCCCACATCTGCACATCACTCATCCTCTGGGAGGCCTCCCCCTGCTTTCATCAAGCCCCATGGAAAAGTGGGAAATAATTAAGGGGTGAATAGAGTGAAGTGGAAAAGTATAGATGAGGTAGGAAGTACAGTGACACATGAAAGAGGAAAAGAGAGAGAGAGCGATCGAGCTTTAGCTAAAGTGAGGCGAGCGAGCGAGGCATGTGGCGCGGTGAAGGCTCTACCGGTCACCATGGCAACCCTTTAAAGGCCGATCCCCAATGCAATTAGAGTGGCTTTGAGGCAGCCAGTCTGAGGGCAGAGTATGAAAAATAATGGCAAGAAAGAACAGACAGACTTAAGGGAAACAACCCATCTGAATGAATGAAAACCGGCTATTATGTGACCAAGTGTGTCAGTAATTGTATGGGGTGATTGCGGGAAGGTCTCCATTCTTCCACACTGGTTGTGGGAATTTTAATAATCAAGTCGCCTCCGGCGAGGCATGTTAATGGGTTTGCGCAAGAGTGCGCGTGCAAGCTCGCGCGTGCATGCCATTTATGTGTGTCTGTGCGTGTGAAAGTAAAAGTATGCGGTGACAAAAAAATACTAGTTTTGTAAGACATTTATTGATACCGCTGACTTCAGCTTTCTAAAGCAAACTTACTGAGGAGGCAGAGGTTTGAGTCATAGCAGCACCAAGGGATAAAGCCTTAGGCTCAGGCCTGCAAGGTGATATCATCAATGAAATTAAACCTCAGAACCCGGTATTATTATTGCTTGCAATCCTCTTCAGTCCTATCTAAGCCCATTAAGCTCAAAGGAGCACGGCATATCCAAGCACAAAGAGTACCATTTACCATTTAGTACCAAGTAGACACAAGGGTTAGCTCATATTTATTGCTTAACTGCTAACTGCTAACATTTTAGAGGTCTTTGTATCTGTCATGAAAGCAACATGTAACTTTAATTTTCCAGGTCGTGTCACGAGGGCTTTGGCTGTCCATCCCATGAGGATCACATTGATTAGTTCATGTTCACACTGTGGATCAGCTGCCAGTTATTAAGCTCACAGGCTTTCAGACCAGCTCTTGCAAAATACCATTCACGTCAACAGCCAAGTTGTAATTATGAATGGGAAGCTCTTGAGTTTGTCTGGAATCTCAGATATATCTGACTTTGTGCTAAATGAGTCATGACGCAGCGTGAAAATGTGGATGTCAGCCAAAATCTATCATCCAGTGAAATCAAATGTTTTGTTAATGGATATAGACTGATGATGGAGGTGTCAGTAAATAGTTTTTATTTTAGAATTGACAAATATCGTATGTGTAATTCATGGCAGAATTCATAGAGATTAAAAAAAATATATTGACCACCATACATGTTTTTTCGGAATAAGGTCCCATGGTACTTCATCTCTCTAGCTCAGGTTGCGAATTACAGATAAATATCTTTATTCAGTGCCTTTTTATTGGGCATCAACTTTGTGTATACACACATATTGTCAGACTTGAAGTCAATATACCCGAAGCATAAATAACTTTATTGCTTTTTCCATTCTTTACACAACTACAAACTTTGTGTATGTGCTCAGATGACATTTCATCTGAACTACTAAATTCCCCATTGTGGGACGGGTAAAGGATCATTTTATTTTATCTGACTTTGTTTCAAGCATACCCGAACCGCGACTCCTCAATCATACGACTGACGACATGAAACTTGCCCTTCACGACCTTCCATTTCGCAAAACGCGAACACGTTGATGGAAGATGGAAGACCATTTTTCGCCACAGCACCGGCTCTGCTCGCCAGTGCTGGGGATAAATATCTTGTCGTGCGGGGCGGTGTGAAATACTCTGAATGCTGACCTTATGAGACGTAGACTCTGCTGCCCATACATGCAGCGAGTCAGCAGCGACTCCATTCATGTGGGAAAAGCTTGGACGGGAAGCGATGGGGATATTTTTCATTGCACATCCAGGGCAAATTGATGGCTTGTGTTTTGGCCATAGCCTACTGAGTGTTTATAATGTAGCATTTGCACTCCACTGCCCCTATCCTGTGACCCCCAAAGGGAATTGATTTCTGCCGCTCCGCTGCCCTTTCACGTCTCTCTATCTTCTCTCGATGTTTTCCTATTCTCTCTCATTCCATACTCGTTTTTCCTTCTCGTCTCATCTTCTCTCCCTCCCTCCGTCCCTCCATCATCTCCGTCTGCTGTTTCTTCTCTTTGCACTTTCTTTCTTTTTGCGCGCACACACAAGCACACTCCAATGTCTTTATGATCCTGCCCTGTCTTCATCTTTCTTCGTCCTTCATTTCATTCGCTCTTTTGCCCTCCTCCCTCCCTCTGGCTCTCTTGTCATGCCTGCTTGTTTTATTGCTTTATACAGTATCCCGAAGCCCCCAGCTAGTCTTTGCCTCTCGCTTCGTCTGCACACGATCTGCTCCCAGTTTCATCTTTCTGCGCTGTCGCTCTGTACTCATTTTTTTTTTCTTCCCTCCCTCTTCTTTCCCCTCTCTCTCCTGTGTTTACACCCTCCATCTGTCTAATCACTCGATCGTCTCCTTTCAGTCTTTTCTCGCTGTTTGTCTTTCCCTCTCGTCTTCTATTTCTTATTTCCCACCCCTCCTCTCTGTTTGTGCCTCCACCGCCAAGTGTTATCCCTTCCTCCTCTTCTCCATCTGTCTCTGTGTATTGGGTCCTGTCCTCAGCCCGCAGCTTGGTTGACAAACGGATCATCTTTCCAAAGACACCACATAAGTATCTCCAGACCTCTTTATTTAACCAGCTACAGCTATTCTATAGCTGTCGTTTTTTTGCAGATTGCCAATGACGAGGTGACACCCCCCTGGCAAACACACAGACGCGTGCGTCTAGCCGCGATTTTTCCCCATTTCTTGTCTTTTTACATAATTCGTCATCATCTTAACTGACTACTGTTTGCTCTCCCCTTGAGTTCAAGCTTAGTTCATACTGGAAGCATCCAAGTTATCTCATTTTGGAGTTTTAATAGAAAAAGATTTTCAGATGATAAATGAGGACAATTACCTCATCCTAAGTATCTCATCTGTATGGTTAAAGGAGGACAAACTTGCTTCATGCTTTTTGTGATTTCACGCACGCCTCAGCAGCATGACCTGCGGTGACCTGCCTCTCAATCGTTCTCTCATTGCTCCTCCCAGGCCCAAATATTAATGTGAAGAAGATCCCAGGTGGCCTCTCCTGGTATAAGAGACACATTAGCTCTGAAGTAGCCCGGAATGAAAGTATATTATTCAATGTGGGCTTCGGCTCGCCCCCCTGTTCAATATTGGATAGGTTAGCTCAGGTGGTTAAGGCTTTTCAAAAACTGCCCTTTTGTGTGAATTATTTAGCATTTTCACAGCGGAAGCCTCCAGTAAAGGCTCCGGCCGTCACACCTGGCCCACATTTCTGTCAGGAGAAAGTTGTATCAGCGGCGGGACTGTGAACTTTAACCGTGACACCAATTGACCTGACATTTCTCAAGGCTGCATCGGAAAGTACATTAAAGACAAGTTTTAGACGTAATGAAATTAGAGAGTTGACCTGTGTCCTCCTAATGATCGGGGTCTCTTATTAATTTCATTTTTTTTCTCTCGTTGGTTCCACACCGTCTTCCTGTGAGTGTGTGTGTGTGTGTGTGTGTGTGGGTGTGTGAGTGCAATGACTTAGGCAGCGACAAAGGTGAATGTCACTTTGATAGCGAGGATAACTTGTTTGTGAAGAAACACATAAATGCATAAAATCAATGTTTTGCAAACAATAACCGGAGGATAAAAATTAACCGATCCGTTACATTGAAGCACAACAACAGATCTGTTCACGCAATTTGCATCAAATTCAGAATCTTCCCAGGTAACCATTCGTCTCTAGTCTGCTTCAGTTCACCATAAACATTTCCACACTGAAAAAAATGTTGGACTGCCATGTTCTGCTGCCAAAAAAATTGAATTGCATTAGCAGTACCTGGAATAGTGAGATGTATGCAAATCAAGAGACCCCTTTTTGTATGTGTGTGTATGTGTGTGTGTGTGTGTGTGTGTGTGTAGGGATGAATTCTTGTGAAGTGCAGCATCAGTAAGTCCGTGCTCTCTGTTTGCCATTTAATCTCCATGTCATTATCAAGCCTCCCCTGCCTGGGATGCGTGCGTTTTCATGTGTGTGTGTGTTTCACTGCCTCTGCGATTATTACATATTGCATACATTAGAGGACGGGGGCATGTGACTGCGAGCGATTCACAGCCGAGGGGAGCAGGGATCGCATGGAGAAGAGAGGGAGACGGATGGAGAGGCCCGCAAGGAGGAGCAGAGGGGGAGAAGAGATGCAAGGGTTTCTTTGAAGGGCCGGGTGGGACGTGGAGAGAGGGGTATGACCCATGTGGCCCAGACAGGTGCTCTGGTCACAGCCACAGACTGAGTGAGAGACAGAGGCAGTGTGAAAAATTGATGTGCCCTACTTACAGCAGCTGAGCAGAGACAGGAGCGGGAGGGTGGGAGGCTCGGATGATGTTAGATTTTGGAAGCGAGCAAACCATGTTGTGTTTTTTTTTTTTTTTCCCCCTTTTCTTTTTTTTTTTTTGCGCATTACATCACGCCAATTTGTTTCTGGGTGTGGGTGTGCGCCTGTAACTCGTTTAGCTTCATGTTCAGCCAACATGCAGCGCGGCTTTGTTGCTCTGTTTTTTCAACATCTGTGTGTGTGTTTTTTTTTTTGTTTTTTTTTGAAAACCAACGGTTCCTCGCTGCTGTTGCCTTATTAATTTTACAGCCTTAGCTGTAACCTAGCCAAAATATAGACTTTATCTTTTTAGCACACACACACACACACACACACACACACAACTCAGGAGGCCCACACCACACGGCTCTCATTAGCCCGTCTCACACTCTTCGGCACTGTTTGACCAAGTGGAGCCCTTTATCTGCCCTCCTATTTAAACGAGGTGGGGAGCAGAGCTGGTCCCCGAATGAGTCAGCAGAACTGAAACCACCACACGTTAATCAACACCACCGAACTCCACACAGGAACAACTAAAGAGCTCTGTCGCTTTAGCCGTTTACTCCAAGGAATATCTTAATGACCAAAAAGGATTTATGGAGGTTAAGTTGCAGGCTACACTGGGCGTTGAGTCTTTGAATTTATGCTGTTCTCAGCAGCCGGCTTAATGCGATGTAGTGACCATGACTCACCTGAGGGCTGTGATAACTATTACAGAAACCTAGTCCGCCCCGTTTTAACTCTCATCTGCCCTCTTGTTAGGTGGGTACGAATTGATGTGTGATACCGAAGGAATTTAAGGTGGTTTGAAGGTTTCCCCTTCAGGCAGGTGAGTCCGCTGCATGTAAATCAGGCGCCGCTGTTTGGATCTCCCGTCTCCTTCATCCTCCCCCACTTCCTGCTCTGCCCGTTCCTTGTTCCTGTCCAGAGCTCCAGGAGCAACAGCGTTTTCTTTTGATCGACAAGGACTGCGTTCGCCTGTTACCGCGGAGATGCTCTCACAGATACGACAACGTTTCATTATCCGTAATAATGGCTATGGATAGGATACGAGACAATACATCCAGCCTCAGGTGACAAAGTGGTTCAACGTATTCAAAGCCATGAAACGTAATTACACAAATTGAACATGCTGTCATGCAAGGTAAAACATAACGAGAGAGAGAACGATGCTGTGATGGACAAACATGTGATTGTATGGAGCTTTGACTGAGCTTCTACAGTCCTACACATTTGTGACAACAAAGCTTTGGGGCCATGGTGGTTTAGTGCTCCTTTCAGTTATAAATAATATGGTTTAATTAGGGTTTGTGTTAGCATTAGCATTTTTAAAAGAGGTGAAATTTTCATTTGATCTGAATGGGGGTTACTCCATGACTCCTTACACATTTGATCTGGAGAGCCCCGAAAAAGAGGACGCTATTAGCTGTGCTGCACCAACTCATTTAGATTTTAGACAGTTATGAGATAAGAGTTGTGTGAGCCTCTTGTCCAACTTGAACATTAATGTGACTAAGCTAACAGAGAGATATTGTGAGGAAAATAATATCATATTCCTGGCTGCTTGTTAGCAGTTAGCTCCAATACTGCACCAGTCCTGCAAATAGCCATTGTGTCACCAAGGTTTCTGCACCTATACTGTGTGAGAATGAATCTGGTGTTTTATTTATGTGATGTCTTTTCACCTCCGCTGGTATTTTGACAATTGGGAACTTTGGGATTTGCAAATAGAATAGAACATTAACAACATATCAAATATTTAAACTGAGGCATTTTTCCATTTCATGAAAAATATTAAGTAATTTTGGATTTGATGGCAGCAACATCTCAGAAAAGGTGGGGTGAGGGCAATGAAAGGCTGGAAATGTAAGTGGTAGGTACTAAAACGAAATTGCTGGAGGGACATGGGGTTGACTACCAAAAGGTCAGTAGCATAATTGGGTACAAAAAGAGGTATATTTTGTAATAATGTTCCTCAGCGTAAAATTCCAAAGACTTCAAAAGATTCAGAGAATCTGGAGAAATCTCTGTGTGCAAGGGACCTGAAAATCAATATTGGATGCCCGTGAACTTCAGGCCTTCGGGCGGCACTACATTAAAGGCAGGCATAATTCTATAATGGAAATCACTGCATGGGCTCAGGAGCACTTCTAGAAGTCATTGTCTAAAGCTCTATCATGCAAAGAAGATGCCATATGTGACCATGATCCAGAAATGCCATCGTCTCCGGGCTGAAGCTCATTTAAATTGGTCTGAGGCAAAGTGGAAAACTGTTCTGTGGTGTGATGAATCGAAACTTAAAGAGGAGATTGACCATCCATCTTGTTATCAGCGCTCAGTTCAAAAGCCTGCATCTCTGATGGTATGGGGGTGCATTAGTGCCCATGGCATGGGCAGCTTGCACATCTGGAAAGGCACCATCAATGCCGAAAGGTATGTTCAGGTTTTAAAGCAACATATGTTCCCAGATAGATAAAGTCTATTTTACCGGGAAGGCTTTCCATATTTCAGCAAGACGATGCTAAACCACAAACTGCATCTATTACAACAGCATGGCTTCATGCGACAAGAGTACTGTATGGATAATGAAATGGCCTGCCTGCAGTCCAGACCTTTCACCAATTGAAAACACATCACGAAAGAAAAAAATATGACAAAGAAGACCCAGGACTGTTGGGCAGCTAGAATGAACAGAACAT
>JBCAUF010000046.1:7558925-7569471 GCA_038406115.1 Haemulon aurolineatum | reverse complement strand
ACGTTTCGGTCGTGTGGACCTTCCTCAGGTTATGTTACCGTGTGCACACATTAGGGGTCACCTAAATAGACTAACAGTTGGTATTGAACTTTTTTCTTCAAGATCGAGACAGCACCTTGGTCCCCCCTAATCAGTTTTTAATTGACCTGGCCAGTCTAGTTATGAAAAATAGGCTAATTATTTTTATTTCAACGGTGATGTTTATTTACAGGTGTCTGGCACAAGCATGGGATCTATTTGTGCGCCTAACTACGCTTATCTCTACGTCGGGCTCTTTGAAAGAAACTTTGTTCTTAACCCTAACCGCAATAAGTATCTGCCAAACATTTTGAAATGGTACAGATACATTGATGATATTTTTTGCTTGTTTCAGGGGTCTTTGAGCGAACTGCAGGACTTTTACACTCTACTAAATAACTTTAGCAGTAATCTGCAATTCACTTTAGACTACAGCACTGAAAAAGTACACTTTTTAGATATGTGGGTCATACGAAGCGAAGGCGTCCTAACGACCTCCTTATATCAAAAAGATACTGATAAAAATACTCTTCTACAGGCTGGTAGTTTCCACCCGACTCCACTCAAGAGAGGCCTCCCTAAGAGCCAATTTTGTAGACTGAGAAGGATTTGCCACACAACCGAGGATTTCATAGAAAAAGCTAATGATATGAAAGTGAGATTCCTTCAACGGGGTTATCCTGATGAATGGATCCAAAAAGCATATGAGACTGTCCTAAAGAAAACATGCACAGAGTTATTGCAAAAAAGCAAGAAAAAAGAAAAAAACTTCTCTGTAACATGCATCACCTCGTATTCCCCGCTTTCACATGTCATAAAACCTGTTTTTAAAAAACCCTGGCATTTGTTAGCATCTGACCCTGAGTTGTCTTCCTCCTTTAGACACCCCCCTTTATTTGTGCATAAGCGAGGTAAGAACCTGAGGGATCTATTGGTCCACGCTGATTTTTCTAATCATAAGTCCACGCAGTCACGCTAGAGCCTTTTAATGCAACAATACACATAAAACTCAGTATTTCAGCCATCCTCACACTAACAGGAAGTTTTCCATAAACAGCATAATCACATGCGCTTCCACGCATGTTGTTTATTTATTACTCTGCCCGTGTGGTCTGGCATATGTGGGGAAAACCACCAGAAAACTTCAATAGCGCATCAGCGAACACAAAAGTGCCATCCGCCGTAATGACAGAGAGTACCCGCGGTCGATTTCAATGACTTTCGACATGATATCTCATCTTTGTTTTTACGGCATTGAACATGTCAGCCCACCACGCAGAGGGGGTAATCATGAGCTACTGCTGAAACGACGGGAAACTTTCTGGATTTTTACTCTCCAAACATTAGCTCCCAGAGGTCTGAATGATGAACTGCCTCTTAGCGTGTGGCTTTGATGTGGCTTATGATGTTTGACCCGGTTATCACAACTACGATTCTTTTTTGGTTATGGGATACTAGTTATTCAATACGATACATATCTCTCAAATAAAATTACTTGATGCAACTTGATCCCATAATGTCTTTTCTTTTCATGCTCTCCATTATCTTGATGTATTTATCTGTCTTTTACTAATTTTGTGCCTTTGGACTCTATTTTTTTCATTGTCCATATTTAAATGTGTATTTTTCCATTTCCAACTAGTCACCAATCTGAGTATGGTGTTTTCACAAATGACGTTCATGAGCCTCAGTGCCCCTTGTTGGTTTGTCTAGTTGCTAGATTTTGGCAGGTGTTACGACTTCTTAAACTAACACTTTTTAAAAATATATATATATATTTAAATATTTTGGCAACAAATAGTTGACGCTCTTTGGTCTTCGTTTGTACTCTTTATATGTGTATATCTTTGTATATTTATTTAATCTGTATGAATTTATGTACCTGTTGGACTCTATTTATATTGATTGTCCAAATTGAAATATGTTTTGTACCGTGTCTAATGACTCATCCACTTTGACTGATGCCTCACAGCTGACTTAGATGAGTCTACGAGCCCCTGTTAGTCTATTTAGGTGACCCCTAATGTGTGCACACGGTAACATAACCTGAGGAAGGTCCACACGACCGAAACGTTGTTTCTGTTTCTATGATAAATATTTTGGCAAGTTTGCACAGTGTGCGGGAGCATCTTTTTGTCTTTGCACGTCTGCCACACTGGCCTTCTCCCACGCACCTGTACTTTTTTTGAGGTGTGCTTCAGTTTTTTGATGCTCGTTGATATAAAACCAAAAGAAATACGTATTGAGCAAACATACTCCATCATCCAAAGTGGCACTATAAAACCATGATGCATCATTGTGAACCTGCAGTAATGTCTGCACTCAAAGTGATTCAGGTTAAATATTAGCTGTAGAGTGAATGGACATCGCTGTATAAAGCTAAAATGTCTGTTTTACAGCAAGAATTACTGATGCATTAAACTGCTGGACATGGCAGCTTCTGAGCTGGAAAGTTGTGTGTTCTTTTTATTTTCCATTCGGTAACAGACACATGGTTTGAACGTACACTGGTGAGAGGTTGGTGGGGCACAAGGCCGTGTTTGTGCTGTGTGGTTTGACAGAAAATGAGACTGCAGTGTGTCCAGGAGAGGGTGATAGTAGGCCATTTCAAGTGGTGTGCCTTAAGACTAGAGTCTGAAACTGTATTGAACTGTGTGTTGTGGATTTCAGAGGTAAGTAGGGGATATTTGCTGTCCTGGTGGGATGTGTTTATTTTTGTACCCTTCCCTGTTTTAGAAATGTCAAATGGTTTCTATTTACACAATAAGAGGAAGAATAATAAATGTTATCCTATTGTACTATGGATATGTGGTTATTTGATGGTTCTCCTGCAACTGTTCCAATAGGTTTATGGGATCTCATCCAGCTGTTGAGACATTCACTCTTAGCCAGAATGGTGGGCCAACAGACCAACATTGCCATCCCCAGAGCCACACGGCTAGCATGGCTGGCTAAAAACAGCAATTTACTGTTCTTAACAATGAATTAATCTCTATCTGTTTTAAGATATGATGTGCTTCACTTATTCTGGCTTATTTGGAAGATTATAAACTCACTTTGGCAGAAGGCTAAGTAGCAAAGCTAATCAAATCCACAAAGTCAGACATCAAGTAGACACTCACAAGAAGTGCTCCCCTCTTGTGGTTCAGCTGAGGCAAACAACTTAAAGGTTACCCAACAGAACACCTACATTTACCCGAGACAATCGAGTATGGCTGAAGGTGACAAAGCAGCTCACACACGGTGAACATTGTACAGAGACTCCTTCGATCTTGAGCTGGCAGTGAACTTTAGCAACAATACTGAGATAAGATGAAAATCGGATTTCCCAGTGGTTAACATGTCACTCACGTTGCACAGGTAGTGTGCCCTGTCCAGGCCACAGCCTGTCAAAATAGCACAACTCTACCTCCAGGATTAAAAAGTGATTATTCATAGTGGTTTGATGCATGATTCAGTTTTTTTTTCACATCAGCTGATTTAGATCTCTGCTATCTAAAAAAGGTCCTGATAGCAGAGTGAACTTTCAGCCCTGAGCCGACTCCACCTGCAGCGTCATGCATGATAATGATGACAGTAATAGCTCCTAAGACACGCGTTTGTTTGTGTGAATGTTTTTACAAAATGCTCCACATGATGCTGACGTTTTGTAATATTAACTGTATAAAATGAATTGTGATGACAATTAATAAATTCATATTAAAGAGGCAATGTTTAAGATAGTGTATTGAAGACTGAGTTTTAACCTGAGGTAGACACTTTGGATTTGGACTCAACAATCAACTATATCTTACGAATTGCACCTTTTAAAGGAAACACAGATAATAAAATACAGAAAGCGCTTATCTCAGGCTGTGAGTCAGTTACATGATCTTTCCACTTATCTTAAGATACCTTTGTTTGTTCTCAGGTGCTTTTATGATCCCATTTCTTATCCTGCTCGTCCTGGAGGGTATCCCACTGCTGTACCTGGAGTTTGCTATTGGCCAACGCCTTAGAAAGGGCAGTGTAGGGGTTTGGGCTGCAATCCACCCCTACTTGACAGGAGTTGGTGAGTGCCAGGCCCAAAAGTGTATGTAGCATCACCCATTGTGGTTAGAAGTTCTCGTGTACACTTTGCACTAGTATGATGGTCCATTAATAGCTTTTCAAGTTTCATAGGAAGCTATGTGGTGTTGCTTTTCCCTCTCTGATGTAGGTATTGCTTCAATGATCGTCTCATTCTTAGTGGGTTTGTACTACAACATCATAATAGCCTGGGTGATGTGGTACTTCTTCAACTCCTTCCAGAGCCCCCTGCCTTGGAGCCAGTGTCCTCTCAATGACAATCTCACAGGCATGTCACCGTATCTCAGAATTTCCCCCTTAACTTCAGACCAACATTTTGCAATCCATTCAAACAATGTCTTCCTGCAGATCTGGTGTCAGAATGCAAACGCAGCTCTCCGGTGGACTACTTCTGGTACAGACAGACGTTGAACATCTCAGAGGCTATAGAAGAGACTGGAGGCCTGCAGTGGTGGATGGTGCTTTGTTTGGTCACTGCTTGGAGTGTGGTCTTTTTTGGCTGCATTAGAGGGATTGAGACTTCAGGCAAGGTAGATCACCTAGCTAGTCAAAGGTTTAGCCACTAAAATGTCCTTACTCATAGTAAGTATGATTCCCCAAATGCTCAGTTCAAATTTGGTGGGGTTTGCTTCAGGTTTCTAGGAAACATGGTCTTGATTTTGATAAACATTTGTAGCCTACAATAAATATCCTAAGCATGAGTCAGAGGCTCCAAATTTGAGCAGTATCGAGATGTTTGTGATTTTAAAATGGTCCAATTTGCTCCTTAAGATTTCTTTTCCATTTCTCTCAGGCTGTGTACATCACTTCCACTTTGCCATACTTTGTCCTCACCATATTCCTCATCAAAGGACTGACTCTGAAAGGATCTATAGAGGGAATCAAGTTCCTTTTCACACCAGATGTGAGTATAGTTATCATTTAATGACTTCCTCCCTGCCATTAGCATGTGAGACATAATACCCTGACAACAATATCATCGATTTTTAGCTAGATGAGTTGGTGAACCCATCAACCTGGTTGGATGCAGGAGCCCAAGTTTTCTACTCCTTCTCCCTGGCTTTTGGAGGTCTCATCTCATTCTCCAGCTACAACCCTGTTCAGTGAGTACATGATTTAGATCCCTGCATAGCATTTAATCTTATCAGTTGAGATAAACAAAACAAACTGTCTGCGACATATGTATATTTCATAATCTATGCATTTTTTCTGAAAAATAAAGTAATTTACTTTTTTTCTCCTTTTTTTTTTTTAGCAACAACTGTGAGCAAGATGCCATTATCATCACCATCATTAATGGCTGTACTTCTGTCTATGTTGCCACTGTTATCTACTCAATCATTGGCTTCAGGGCAACAGACCAGTTTCATGCCTGCCTTAATGAGTGCGTGCGCAGATTTTAACGTCAATTGATTTCAGTTCAAGACAAGACTAAACAGTCTCCTTGCTAAATTTTAGTCTTCTCCCAGCGATGTCTTTCAGACCTTAACGTACCTAAATGTCTCCTTTCAGAAACATCCTGATGCTGCTGAATGCATTTGATCTAGATGATGGTTCAATCACAGAGAGCAACTATGGCGAGATGCTGCAACAGCTCAACAGTACAGTGTCAGGGTCAGGGGTCATTCAGGAGCTGAGCCTAAGCACCTGCAACCTGAAGACTTTTCTCAGTGATGTATGATTTTTTTTGTTTTTTCGTTTTCAGACATTCTGATTTATTTTACCATCAGAATCTTTTTGCTCCTTTCTCATCGGGTCTTGCAGCTGACAGGGCATTTGTTTTCCAGGGAGTTGAGGGAACGGGTCTGGCCTTTATCTTGTTCACGGAGGCAATCACAAGGATGCCCGTCTCTCCTCTCTGGTCTGTCCTTTTCTTCGTCATGCTCTTTTGCCTCGGGCTCTCCACCATGTTTGGAAGCATAGAGGGAATTGTTGTTCCTCTGCAGGACCTTGAGATCTTTCCTAAGTGTCCTAAAGAAGTTCTCACAGGTAGATGATCCAATAGATCATCTATGTTCTGGGAGTACATACATGTCTACAGTGGAATAAGAGAGTGATAACTTTGAAAATGTGTTTTTTTGTGTGTGTTGTTTTGGATTTTAAGGAATTGTATGCTTCGCATCCCTCCTGATTGGGCACATCTTTGCTCTGCGGTCTGGTAATTACTGGTTGACAATCTTTGACAGCTATGCAGGCTCCATCCCTCTGTTAATTATCGCCTTCTGTGAGATGACTATTATAGTTCACCTGTATGGGATGGATAGGTAAGTGGTGAAGACAACCCGGCAATTTCTAAGCCATTTGCCAAAATGAATTCCTGGAATTGACATGAAGCTACAGTGTTTCGTGTTTATGAGTGTTGTCCTGAGTCAGATCTGTTTTCTTTCACAGGTTTAACAAAGATATTGAGTTCATGATAGGACACAAACCCAGCATCTTCTGGCAAGCCACATGGAGAGTAATCAGCCCTATAATTGTCTTGGCCATCTTTGTGTTTTATGTTGTCATCAAAACCAAAGCCGAGCTGACATACATCATCTGGGATCCAAGCTCAGTATGTTTCACATTTGTCGTTCTCTAAATTGCTCCAACTTATTATATTTTGTGAAACATGTTTTTGATTTTACAGGCAAACTTCCCATTTTTGGAGACATTACCCTATCCCAGCTGGATCTACGTGATTATCTTCCTTCTGGCTGGACTTCCCTGTCTTTGTATCCCTGGATTTGCTTTGTGCAAATTGTTCCTAAGATGCTTCTGTAAGAAAACCATCGTAAACAATGAGCTTAATGCTGTATCTGCTAAAGTCAATATGTCTGACACTCCACCGGGGTCATAGACCGCCAAGAGCACTGGAGTGTCCTGTTTGCATAATCTGTCTTAGACAAATTAACTGGTTTCTGCTGCAGTGTTAAAAACTTTGAATGTCTTTACTCAGTCTTGAAAGAACATCTGGTCATGGCTGCAATGAAATCAATGAAATACATCAAAAGATGTGTGATTTGTGTTTTGTTTTTTTGTTTTTTTCAACATTCAGCTAAAGTTACGATTACATTTTTCATTGCACCAGAAAACAGGCATCTTTAAGTCAATGTTAGTGGCATATTTATATTTGGAAGTTATTCCATAAAATTGCATGCACAGTTTCACCAAAATGTGTTTCATAATTTATTTCCATGGTAGTAAAAATATAATTTTCCTGTTCTGGACTTACTGTATGTCTCTGTATGTAATTAGTTGACTTGTGGTGTAGGATGTTATTGTGTGCGCCAAAATGTTTCCAAATTAAACTTATTAAACCAAGATTTGATCCGTTCATTCATCATCATCAGCTGTAACTGAATAGAAGGAGACCATGGGAGGGTCACCATTGGACGGGCTTGTGGAAATGAACAAGATGGTCACTCTAAATAAAGGGAGGCTATTCCCACACACAAAGCCACATGGGTGTCTCCTGATCTAACACAGAGCATATAACCATTGCAAGAAAATGAGGAAGCTACTGGTGAGGGTCATTGAAGAAAGAAAGGAACATCAGGCACAACACTGATAAGAGACGACCTGATAATGAGCTAGCATGTGAGGCACAAGTGGCAATTTGACAGCGGAACATGAAAGAATAAGATCACGAGACAGTTGGATCATTAACCAACCAGTGGAAAACCAGTGCTTGATTTTACTGTATTACAATGTTATAAATAAGTAGAATAATTGACAACATGTTATATGGATAGTCTGCCCACAGAGGGTTTACAGTATTTGTAACATTTCAACATTCTGATGAACATTATAATTCACAACTAAAGCCAAAACAACTCTCAACTAATTTGTAACAAAATGTCACAAATACTGTGTATACCCTCTGTGAGCGGACAATCCAAAACAAACTGTACTTATTGCAAGCACTGTTCGTCCTCTGGTTAATAATTGCACTACAAAAGAAAACTTTGTATGCAATCTGAAGTGTGCTGAAAAAAATGCCATGAAACAAAAAAGAAAAAGAAAAATCACCTCCGTTATGCTTTGACTTTTTAATGATTACTCTAAACATTAACAGCAACCGAAGCATGGGTAACATTTGAATTTCAAGTGTGAACATGAACCAAATATGCTTTCATGGGCAATAAAGCAAACTGATTTCTAAAGGACAGGAAAAGGAAGGTGTGGCCTGATAGTTAAGATATGCTATGATTGAAAATGTATAGTGTGTTTCATTCATATCAAGCAAACTGTCACAGAAACTGATGTTACTATCACATAAAATGCTTTGGATGTGCTTGTCGTATAGTAAATGTTATATAGTAAATAAACAAAATTGTTCAACTCTTGAACTTTTGACATGATATAAATAAAGGCCTCTCATTTCACCATTCCCCTCATAAACCCATGAACACCAAACTCATCTTTCAGGGAGGCGTTCCTCATCGCGCCTCGTTTAATGAATTAACTGCTATCAAGAAGGTTGTACCTTTTCCACATAAACTTGCTGACATTACATAATACAACACAGGTTTTAAAGAGCTACTGATAACTGCAGTTCAGGTACCAGAGGTCATGGTAAATATCTCAGTGCCTCTTCCCAGGACACACAGTAGGTGTAAAGGACTCAGAGGGAGACAGTCCACAGAGGAGACTGGATGAGAAGAGACACAGCCCCAGGACGGTTTACAGGAGAGTAGCAAAACCAGCAACTGGTTCCCAAAAGGAGTCTCAACTGCTACATTTTCCACTTTCTGTTATCCAGTGAAGTTTTTCGAGAAACCACCATGAAGCTGAAGTTACCAAACCCAGGACTGGATTCCCGGATCCATTCTCATGCCCAACTGGAGAAGATGGAGACGGAGGAGGCAGGAGACAGGCCAAAATGGGACAACAAAGCCCAGTATCTGCTCACCTGTGTGGGCTTCTGTGTGGGACTTGGCAACGTCTGGAGGTTCCCTTACCTGTGTCAAAGCCACGGAGGAGGTAAGCCAGGATAAGACTAGGCGTTTGAGTTCTTTGACACAGACATGACAGCTACTGTAAGTGTCGCCGGAAAATGGACACGGTGTATGAAGCATTAAAATGTCTCTTTGCCTGCTGTCAGTGAGGGCGTTTTCAAAATGCACATTAATTTTGGTCAAAATTAAACATTGTACAAAGGATTAATTCATTAAAACTGAGCTTTTAATTTAATAAAATAATAACAATGTACTGCAAGATGTTTACAACCGGCAGATATACAGTATATGTAGCAGTACACACAGTCCACTTGTCTAGCACCGGATTACTCCAAAAATAATTCTGCTCCTAAATAAGCCTAAAAAAATAGAAATGCTTGTTTTTCCGATACTGAGACGACCTGTAAAAGTGAATGCGTGAATCTTATTTGGTCTGCACCGAGCATAGGTTGGCTAATAAAAAATTTACAATCCTTTAACTGTTTACTAGTGGCTTTATGGGAACCATTTTGTGAATGAAGACCACAGCTGAATCATCTCACCATCATTAGCCGTGTTGATCAAAGTGAATGATTCCCTTAACTGTACACGAATCATGATAATGTGAATGTTGTACCTCCAGGAGCATTTATGATCCCGTTCCTTATCCTGCTGGTCCTGGAGGGAATCCCACTGCTTCACCTGGAGTTTGCCATCGGTCAGCGCCTGAGAAAAGGCAGCACAGGAGTGTGGAGGTCAATCAATCCGTACCTGACGGGAATTGGTGGGTGAAAATAAAGCATGCACATAAGCCATGTTAGCGGCAGATAGCATTAATGTCTGTCTGTGGTTCAGTCAGTTGTTCCTGTTCACTAACGCCACCATCACTTTAGTGATCTCTTAACTTCTCATCAAATGCAAAAGGTCCAAATTTCACCTTCTCCAAAACTTCTAGGCTAAAACTAGACTAATTATCAAACTATCAAGCTAATTGTTAAACGACAACGAACATGGTAAACATTGCTTAACCTCAGAATGTTAATGTCACGATTGTGAACATGTCAGCATCTTGAAGTTGGCGTTTAGGTCAAAGCACGGCTGCAAGTACAGCCTCACAGACCCGCTAGCATAGGCATGTCAACCTTCAGCCTTGTTTAGAAAAGCATTACCACAAAACCTGATTGTTTCCTTTTGTTACAGGCATTGCGTCCTTGCTTGTCTCATTTTTGGTGGGCATGTACTACAACACCATCATGGCCTGGATCATGTGGTATCTCTTCAACTCCTTTCAAAGTCCTCTGCCTTGGAGCCAGTGTCCTCTCAATGCTAACAAGACAGGTATGCCGGCTTTTTGTATGTCAGCTTTAGTTGAAGAAAAAAAACCCACCCATCTGGCATACATACATCTGCACAGTCCCATTCTTAACCGCATGATCCCTAAGTTTACCTTTTGCTCTCTCTTTTTCTGTCCTTCGCAGGTCTTGTGGAGGAGTGTGCTCGGAGCTCCACTGTGGACTACTTCTGGTACAGAGAGACTCTGA
>JBCAUF010000046.1:7537929-7551691 GCA_038406115.1 Haemulon aurolineatum | reverse complement strand
ACAGAGATCAAAAACGGACAAGGATAAAAGATGGAGACCAGATTAGAGAAGCTATGCAAAGTAAATCAATTAAATGATATACTCCTGTGTTTGTTTCTATGATAACAAAACAATGACTGTATTATTTTAGACTTAGAGCAGTAGATTAGAACAACGGCTGTACTTTCCCCGCACACACTCGACTCGCGAGCACTCGCGAGACCTCGGGCAGGCGTGTGGCGCGTCCCGGTGCACACTGGTAATGTAGTACAGCTATATAGTGGAGCAAAATATGAAAGAAATATAACAGGATAGGGTCCGATGAGCTCATGAGAAGTCCCGGTACGCCGTAAAAAGTCCCAGTACGCAAGAGGCTAAAATCAAGAAGTGCTGGTACTCCGTACCGGAGAGTACCGGCCCACTTAAAGCACTGCACATGCCTACCAAAGCCCCCAAATTGCATCATTGCTATTTTTGTTACCCCTTCAGGATTCATACCAGAGTGTCAAAGGAGCTCCACTGTGGATTACTTTTTCTACCGGGTGACTCTGAATAGTTCGGCCTCTATAGGTGACTCTGGAGGAATCCACTGGCCTATAGTGGCCTGCCTGTTAGCTGCCTGGACATTTGTCGCTATCTGCTGCATAAGGGGCATCAGCACTTCAGGGAAGGTTTGTTGAACCTTCAGTCAACCAACTGACCATTCGCTGAGCTCCTCCTCCTTTAGTTCCTGTTGCTACACCTGTCAAGCTTTCTTGTCCAGTGACAATGATAACAGGGCTAGATTCACTTGCCTACTAATTGGTGCTCACTAGCAGATTTTAACTAGCTAGGAAAGTAAGATTAAGTTTACCCACCACTGGAAGGCTATAGTTTTTATCCAGGACTAGCATCGACACAACAAGGAATTACTACAGAATGGATTAGACATGCATTTAGGTAAACTGTAATCCCATAATAATAATAATAATAATAATAATAATGATAATAATACAGTATTCTTTGGAGGTAATTCTCAGTTACTATTGAAGGTAGCAAGCTAGTTAGCTTGAAATGTTAATGTTTGAAGCATAAGTTAGAGCAGATGAACATACAATTGAATCTATTCCTCACACTGCTTCTGTAGTTTTGGTTTTAGAAAACATAAAAAAAACTTCCTAACTCTTGAGATACAGGATGTACTATTTTGATATGTGGAGTAATCCAAATCTTAAAGAAGAGCCTCTACGCTTACTTGCAGGGTTCAGCAAATGGTCAGGTATGACACATTCAATCTGATGTCCATTATGAATTATTCAATTTCTTTTTTGTAATGACCTCAGGCAGTGTATGTCACAGCCATTCTGCCTTACATAGTGCTGGCCATCTTCCTGATCAGAGGACTGACTCTAAAAGGCGCCATGAGTGGACTAAAGTTCCTCTTCACACCAGATGTATGTTTCACATTTCGATCTCTAAAAAAATGCCAAATATGTTTCATGACTTAAAGCCAAAATGTACTGATTGTCTTGCTCTTGCAGGTGGATGAGTTGATCAAACCAACTACTTGGCTGGATGCAGGTGCCCAGGTCTTTTATGCCTTTGGTTTGGCATGGGGAGGCCTCATCTCCTTCTCAAGCTACAACTCTGTTCAGTAAGATGCATTTACATAAACTGTGTCGGGATTCTTAATTTTCAGGTTAAGCCTCATTTTGTTAACCTTCACTGGGAAAAAAAAGACCTGGAGTTCAACACGTGTCTTGCCTCTTTTGATCATTTCTTTTCCCAAGCAACAACTGTATGCGAGACGCTCTTATCCTGTCTGTTGTTACTGGCCTCACCTCAGTCTATGCTGCCGCAGTCACCTACTCCATCATTGGCTTCAGGGCCACAGAGAAATATGACCAGTGCATCAGCAAGTGAGTATAGTTCATTTTAAAGTTTTGAACCCAAGTAGCCACAGAGACTAGCATGGCTGCAGACTCTGCATAATTGCATAACACCATGGATGAAGATTTCAGAGTCTGTATTTTCATGTAAATTCCAGAAATCCAAAGTTACTAATCTGTGACACATTATCTTCACAGTAACATCATGACACTATTAAATGCGTTTGGCCTTCCTGAGGACAGCATCACTACGAGCAACTACGACGCAGCCTTTAATCATCTCAACAGCTCCAATCATGATACTGTTCTTGGATTGGACATCAAAACCTGTGACATGCATAAACTTCTCAGTGAGGTGACTGTACAGATGAATATCTAACAGATCAACAAGTTGTTTTTTGTTGTTTAGTCCTATCTGTGTAGTGACTGACTTGTTTTTCCAGGGCGTGGAGGGAACAGGTTTGGCCTTCATTGTGTTCACAGAAGCCATCACCAAGATGCCTGGTTCCCCAATCTGGTCTGTCCTCTTTTTTGTCATGCTTTTGTGCTTGGGCCTCTCAACCCTATTTGGCAACATTGAGGGAGTTGTGGTGCCACTGAAAGACCTGAACGTATTCCCTAAGAAATGGCCCCATGAAGCACTGACTGGTAACTTACTAATTTAAAAATTGGTTCAATGGATCCTTTTCATCTCAAAAGGAAATATTCTTTGGTGTTTGGTTTCTGTTTTAACACAAGCTCCTTTGTTTTTGTCCATGTGTGTTTTAGGAGCAACATGTCTTGTCTCCTTCATCATCTGCCTCTTGTTTGCGCAGCATTCGGGGCTTTATTGGGTAACTCTCTTTGACAGCTTTGCTGGATCTGTACCACTTCTGACCATTGGATTGTTTGAAATGATAGCCATTGTTTACATCTATGGCATAGACAGGTTAGTTGTTATTTATTTATTTTTACCAAGAGGCACTGACATTACTCTTGTGTGTTGGCTTAACATTTTGTAAAGCCATCCCACTTAAATTCTGTCTAATTGGGATGACTTTCAAAACTAAATAAAAATATCTTGTGTTGCAGGTTCAATGAGGACTTTAAGTTCATGATTGGATATAAGCCCTCCATCTTCTGGCAGATTTCATGGAGGTTCGTCAGTCCTCTGATCGTTCTGGTTATTTTAGTTTTCTACCTGGTGACACAAGCCCAAAAAGAGCTCACCTATTTAGTCTGGGATCCCAACTCTGTAAGTGGACAAACTCTTTGATCAACTCAACATCCCTACATTATATTGCCATTTTCTTTCAATGAAAAACACACAAATAATATGACGTGCTGAACTTTTGTTCCTCTGTGCTACAGCATATTTTAAATGCCTATACTGATATGATGCTTATTAGGTAACCATACTTCAGCAAAGTTTGGACACTGCAAGCCAAATTCCTAATCATACGTTTTTGTGGTTTATAGGAGGAGTTCCCATCTCTGGCATCAGTATCCTACCCTTCATGGATTTATGTGATCATCTTTCTTTTGGCAGGCATCCCAAGTCTGGCAGCGCCTCTGTATGCATTATTTAGGCTGATCTCTGTTTGCTGCAAGAAGAAAATGGTATCCTGATCTACCAATATCTAAATATGCCTACCTGTCAATCCATGAATAAACAATGCAACTGAGCTCTGACAGCATGAATTGCATACAAATTCAGCATGTGTGGGACCTACCCATATGATATGAATGTTTAAACAAGCAGAGGATGTAGAGCAGCACACTGGCCAAGAGATGGAGACCTTACACTGGCAGATAACTGAAAAGTAGTAAGGTCTCATGAACCAGATTCAACAAAGTACAGCATACCGTGAGGAGTGATAGGGAGAGTTTGACAGTATTAAGGTGCTTTAACTGTTATTAACTATTGTTAACTCATCAGTGTTCTTGGAATAATAAATCTCCTACTGAGGTACTCATTCAACTATAGTTTGGATCTATTTGCATTATAATTAATTCAATCAATCTTCCATTACACTAACACACACAGGATTGATGAGCAGTCTGTCATGTTAGTACAGAATGTAATAAATAATGTGGAATATGTAACTTAAATAACTAATAAAAACTAAAAAAAAAAAAAAGGTTTATTGATGTCGGACAAACTGAACTTTGCCTCTATCATTTGGTGCACTTGCCAGACTAATATGCTTTTTATGATTCAAAATTATGATAAAAGCAAGAGCGTCTTATGTAATTACTGAGCCCTATTTCAAAGAACATGTGTTAAAGCTTGGTGCCCACTAACTGCAGACTAAGGGCTCTAGTTTTGTAGACCAGGCGCAGTCTAGGCGCAGCGCACCTGTGCCACACCAACCGGGTGTGTCCAGGCGCACTTTGAAAGTTTCGTGCACAGCGCACCCTGGCACAGCCTCGCGCAAGTACTCCCCTTTCCCACCTCCGTCCCTCCCACCGGGGCAAGTGGGAAAGAAGGAGGAGAGAAGGCGTGGAGTGGGTATAACACAGCCAGGTCAGCTCTTCACCAGTCAAATGAGCTCCTCTCTTCACCTTTAAATGCGTGTGTAGGTATGGACTAGATTGTAAAAACCCAAGATGTAAGGTATGCACTGTGATCCGTGGCAACCACATCACTCTACCATCTCTCCCCAACAAATTTGCATTTAAACAAGTTGCGGTAGTCAATGCACGAGATGACCAGACCAGAACTGACCAGAAACTGTGCTGCCTTCTGAGTGAGGAATGGATGTATCCTCCTAATGTTGTGGAAAATTAATCTGCAGGAGTGAGTTGTTGTAGCAATGTTGGAAGGAAAGGACAGTCAGTCATCCTGGATCAACCCCAGGATCCGTGCAGTCTGAGCCGCAGACACCACGGAGCTCTCAATGAAAATGGAGAGATCATGGATGATGAATAATGTCCCCTGTGTGGGAATATAGTTTTTTACTTTATTCCCAAGGTAATACCACACATCCCAATACTTACATTGTCATTCAATTAAAAATGTGGTGAATGAGACGAGGGCCTGTTTGGATGATGAGATCTGGAGCACATGATTCATGATAAGTCATAAGACATTCTTGATGAAGACATGCTGTTGCCACATACTCCAGTCCAGACTTTACCATTGTGTCATATTTCATTGTAATGTTGTTGTTGAGTGCTCTTTATTTAAAACATTCAAATTGCTTCAAATTACAGCCCATATACTCCAGACTTTTACTGTATTTAGTGCTGTTTCTAAAGCATTTACAATGGTGGTGTAAAAGGTGACAGCCATTAGCTCAACATACAATCAATAAAAAGACAAGGACAACAGGTAAGCCTAAAGGGCTTTTTCAGAGTCCTTCCCTTATTTACACAAATAAAGAAATATGTTATTACTGATCAGAATGAAGTAAATAAACAGCACAACAAGATACATTATATAGGTACACAGAACATGCCAAAAATGACACTAACCAAAAAATCCTAATCCTAATCAAACTGCTAACTAGTTTCAAGACATCCTCTTCATCAGTCCAAACACTGAACAAATACAGACATACAGCAATGAAAAAACAACAGCACAGTCCAGAGGACCCCAGTTATTCGGGGTGTTCAGTTGTAAATGCTGCCTTAAGCCCTTTTTAAAAACACACAGATATCAACAGTGTTATAGTGTTATTAATCTCATTCCACCCCTGTGGACCTCTGCAAACTAAAGCTTGCACATTTAAGTTTAAATTTTCTAAACTGATGATGAAGATGCTTCTTTCTAGTCTGCATGCAAGGTAAAGTAAATCACAGTCAACAAAGTCTGTTGTTGAGCATACAACACTGTGAAATACAAATGTATTCAGTAAGCTTCAGAAGACTGTAGCTGTGGAAAAAAGGGTCAGTGGGAGGGTCAGCACTGACCTTGAACCATGATATGGCACGTACAACTTTCTTCTGCAAACTTTGTAGCTTTACAAGGTAACTGGAAAAGTACTGGAGCACACTGCAGTGTTCATGTCAAGCTCAGTGACTTATAAGGATAAGAGTGCTTTAAAAGAGCCCCAAATACAAAGTTCTGCCGATATTAGCCTATCACAGATAGGTATCTGCATTTATATTTTATTTGTATATTGTCTGATATGTGCCAATATGAAAACTGAAATGGCAAAAAAATGCAGAAAAAGATGCATGGGTTAATTTATAACCATGAAATTCCCAATGATATTTACTGTTTCAGTGCATTTTCATTTAGGACAAAAAACTTGATAATTTAAGTGTAAAATATCCTGCTTTCATTATGCATGTTTGTCACAAGTGGTATATAATTTTTTTTACTGCCTAATATCAGTATCAGCGTCTAATCAACACCCGAAATATTAGTCAGGCTTTAGTTCACACATTTTTTACATTTTTTTTAGCTGAAACCATCACTGTATCTGTGAAGCATACATTTCTTATCTCAAATGGATGTATGAGCGTCACCTTCAACTGCAATTCCAGCTGAGTTTCTTTTTGTCTTAATCAATAACATTCTGAATGAAACATGAAGTGTCTTTTTTTCCAGAGCTGATGAGGGATGGAGATGAGGGAGCCATCTCACTTCTCATCTCTATTTCTGTTACATCACTGTTGCACATGCGCGATTTAACAGAGGTGAGATGTAAGAAAGATGGAAAGATTGCTCCCTTCTGCTTGTAAATAACATGTTTTCATGTCATTTAGGACGTCAGGAAACCTGGAGACCTCGATTATTTAGTACAAGGTGGGGGGTGGGAGTGTGCCTTTGTATTGTTCTTTATATTTAGTCCTATTAGTAAGTCCCCATCAACTTCAATTGCTATGTGAAGCTCTGGAAATGTTTTATGGACTAAGAAACTTCCACAACTGTCCATCGACATGGGAGTGAGCAAACTGAATTTTCATTTTGGGGTGAACTGTTCCTTTAACTACATTTTACCATGAAATCGTCACTTTTTCTCTGCTGTCTCTGAATGAGTTCATAAATCCAGTGAAATACTAGGGTTTGTTCTCCTTGGACATCTTGGAGGCTTGTTCTCGAGGTCCAGATATATACAGTGAGCAAGTGTGTCAGCTGTACAGATAAAGGCAGTTCCGTAATCCCTCTACTCATTCTTGGAGCGACAACTCAAGCAGGACTCTGTTCTCAACATTAGTGAGGGGTCCTCAATATACAACCATTATCTGCCCCAGTATCAGCCCCAGGGCCATATGACAAGGTGACAATGTATGTGTGGGGGAGAGAGCTTCAGTTAAGCCGTGGGGAACTCCCTGGACAAGTGGATTCAAACCCAGGATTGTCTTGCTCTGACGGCTCTATCAGGCCATTGTTTTATTTATTTATGTATGTTTTGATTAGAATTAATGACCGACTGGTGGCATAAAAATAGAAGTCCAAAGTATGCACTGACTAATCTGTGGACTGCGCCAATAAAGTAAAAGATCATAAACTTGTTTCAAGATCGCCGGGTGCATTCACTAAGCCCTCACTTTAACTTCCAAGAACGATCGTCTAACATCTCTGCTTCAGTGCTCTGCCACAATGAGACTAGTGCTTCCTAACCCCGGACTGGATGACAGGATCCCTTCCTATGATGATCTGGAGAGGATGGAGAAGGAGGAGACCGGAGACAGGCCCAAGTGGGACAACAAAGCCCAGTACATCCTAACCTGTGTGGGCTTCTGCATTGGGATTGGCAACGTGTGGCGATTTCCTTACTTGTGTCAAAGTCATGGAGGAGGTAAGCTCAAGTGAAAAGGATAAGCTGTCCATAGATTGTCAGTTCTTTAATGACTATCTAGGACCCACTCTATACTTTTTGGTATTCAAATGTGAAATTCCTGGAGGGACTCATTGTAGTGGTGCAGAATAAGTATAAAAAAGCCACTGCAGATATTAGATATCTGACCTGTGAATCTGTCACTCTCAAAATATCACCTGACCTTTGAGCATACAGGTACTATATGCATTCACATTTGATATACTGTAGATTGAGCCTCTGGAGATGAAACAGTTCTCTGAGGCTAAAGTAACAGTTGAACCTGTTGATTTTCAAGCCCCTATGGTACATTTGCATTATGGAGTATTCATGTCATCAAGATTCCTGTGTGTGTGGCTTATTCATGTCATCAAACAACTCATGACAGTTGAAAGATTCCAAATACAGCTTTGTGAAGGCTAGAAAGACTACACAAGATAGGACAATATAGCACTATATCCACTAAATGTGTTTTTATTTCCTCAAAGGATGGACTTTGGCTGATGTGAGGTGGTTTTCGAATTGGATATTGACAATACAAGCCACTCACAAACAGGACTCTGTAATTGCAGTAACCACAATAGGGCTATATTTCATGACAAAAACCTTAAGAGCCACAGTTCCCTTTACAAATAGTTTAGGTTCTGGGTACTTGTGCCTGCAAGAATATTTGGTTTGCACTCTAAAGGAAAAGGCATCCATTTGTCACACATTTTCTAAAGAAGAAAAGCCAACAGACAATAGTCAAGACCTGATGAAACATGATAAAATTAAGATGCTCCAGGCTCCACTCGTCTCCAGTAATTAAAATCTCCAAGATTTAAGATATAATGCTAACAGTTAAAAACCCTCTAAAACTCATTAACCACCACAGAATAAATATAGTTAAAAAAGAAGTTGCAGGGGCAAGAAAGGCAGGCAGAGGTGGAGGGGTGGTCACAAGGGTTATCATTGTTGTTGTTACACATTGCTCACAGGCAGGACTAAATATTTGGCATAATTGTGCTACTGGTCATGCATTTTCCAGGTGCCTTTTTGATTCCGTACTTGATCCTGCTGGTGTTGGAAGGAATGCCTCTCCTGCTGCTGGAGTTTGCCATCGGCCAGCGTCTCAGGAAAGGCAGTGTGGGAGTGTGGAGGGCCATCAACCCTTATCTGACTGGTATTGGTGAGTAAAACAGGCTCCAGAACATTTTGGCCGAATCAGAGGCTAGAAAAAAAAACTGTTGGCACCACAGCAACAGAAAGCTGTTAATGGATGTCTGCCTTCCTGTAAGTGTAATATTAGTTAATAATTCTGTCCTTCCCAGGCATTGCCTCTATGCTGGTTTCCTTATTGATTGGACTGTACTACAACACCTTAATAGCCTGGATCATGTGGTATCTCTTCAATTCCTTTCAAGACCCGCTGCCTTGGACCCAGTGTCCTCTCAATGAAAATGGGACAGGTATTTGAAAACACATTCAGAGAGATTCTCAAGGACACGCAGCACCCAAAGTCTTCTCATGGTTAAAACATTTGCAGACCCCCGTTTCTTGCCCCTGCAGGATTTGTATCAGAGTGTGAACGGAGCTCCACTGTGGATTACTACTATTACCGAGTGACTCTGAATAGTTCGGCCTCTATAGCAGACTCTGGAGGAATCCACTGGCCCATGGTTATCTGCCTGTTGGCTGCCTGGTCATTCATCTGCATCTGCTACATAAGAGGGATCAGCACTTCAGGCAAGGTTTGTCAAACTGTCAGTCAAAAACACACGCATCTCTGAACTGTCACAATTATGTCATACTTTTCTTGTCTTGTCACAACCTCAGGCAGTGTACGTTACGGCTATCCTGCCTTACATCGTGCTGGCCATCTTCCTGATCCGGGGACTGACTCTTAAAGGCGCCATGAATGGAGTAAAGTTCCTCTTCACACCAGATGTATGTTTGAAATCTCTATCATAAAAAAGTCAATTATATATCTCACACCTCGAGGCCGGATCACACTGTATGTCTTGCTCTTGCAGGTGGACGAGTTGATCAAACCAACTACTTGGCTGGATGCAGGTGCCCAGGTCTTTTACGCCTTTAGCTTAGCATGGGGAGGCCTCATCTCCTTCTCAAGCTACAATCCTGTTCAGTAAGAGACATTTAGTGGATCTGCTGTGTTTTATAAGAGTTCCCTTTTCCTTATTTAACTGACATGAATGACAAAAAGAATACGTGTCATTCTCTAACATGGTGTGCCCTGAATCTCTTTCCTTTTTTCCCCCAAAGCAACAACTGCATGCAAGATGCTGTGATCCTGTCTGTTATAACAGGCCTCACCTCAATCTATGCTGCCACAGTCACCTACACCATCATTGGATTCAGGGCCACAGAGAAATATGACCAGTGCATCAGCGGGTGAGTGGTCACATGTTGTGGGCTTCAATGCGTTTGAGGCAGAGTATACTCTACTTTGCTTTTTTGAAGAGAAATTTTAAAGGTGCAAAAGGTTTTCCCCAACCAAACCACAAAACACAGATTTGGAGAAATTATTTCTAATGTTGGTAATCAATAATCAGTAATGTCTTTAAAGTAAACTGTATTTTTCAATATTTTTAATTATGATAACTTGATACAGAAATGTATGATTTTCCATCTAATTTTCCATCCTCCTCTATACACTGCAAATGTATAGGGTGAAAAAAATACTAATCAGACTTTTAACGCTGACTGATCTGTAACACGTTTTCTCCCCAGAAACATCATGACATTATTAAATGCATTTGGCCTTCCCGAGGACAGCATCACTACGAGCAACTACGACGCAGCCTTTAATCATCTCAACAGCTCCAATCATGATACTGTTCTTGGATTGGACATCAAAACCTGTGACATGCATAAACTTCTCAGTGAGGTGACTGTACAGATGAATATCTAACAGATCAACAAGTTGTTTTTTGTTGTTTAGTCCTATCTGTGTAGTGACTGACTTGTTTTTCCAGGGCGTGGAGGGAACAGGTTTGGCTTTCATTGTGTTCACAGAAGCCATCACCAAGATGCCTGGTTCTCCAGCCTGGTCCATCCTCTTCTTTGTCATGCTTCTGTGCTTGGGCCTCTCAACCCTATTTGGCAACATTGAGGGAGTGGTGGTCCCACTGAGAGACCTGAATTTATTACCTAAAAAATGGCCTCAAGAAGCACTAACTGGTATTTCTGTCTTGCAGTTAAAACAATTTACACATAGGCTTTGCAAACTAGATGAACTGATTGCCTGATTTTTGTTTTGTTTTGTCTTGTCTGTGTGTGTTTCAGGAGTAACATGTTTTGTCGCCTTCATCATTTGCCTCTTGTTTGCGCAGAATTCAGGCATTTATTGGGTAACTCTTTTTGACAACTTTGCTGGATCTGTCCCACTTCTGACCATTGGATTGTTTGAGATGATAGCCGTCGTTTACATCTACGGCATAGACAGGTTAGTGCATGAAGTGAACGAATTTGCCATACATCTGCACTCTGTTTAAAGAAAAATATGAAGAGCATCCCACTGTTTGTGTCTGAACAGGAAGTCATCAAGCTGTACCATATTTTCAGTACATATCCGTTCTTGAAATATTAATAATAATGATCTTATTTAATCATTTTATGTGTTAATTTAAAGCTGCTCTTATCAATATTTTTACATCAACAATGGAAAAAATTACTGTAATGTTAAAGGTGTTGCTCCTTGTCATAAATTTACAGATAATTATCACCTAACTTGACAGTTCCCGTTTGCTTTATGGACCGTTTAGAGTCTTTGAACTCATTGTTTGTTTTTACTGCCTGCGACTTTACGGTTTATTGATTACTATCTTTATATTGTGTTTTATTGTTATCTTGACCACACCGCTTTACACCTCTGTAAATTATGTAGTCACTTCCAGTTAGGTGTTTTCCTAATTTAATTTACATGTAGTTAGACGGCATATTATCTATTACCAAATCAAAGCCCTCTTGTGTGGCAGGTTCAATGAAGACTTGAAGTTCATGATCGGACATAAGCCCTCCATCTTCTGGCAGATTTCATGGAGGTTCGTCAGTCCTCTGATCGTTCTGGTTATCTTAGTTTTCTACCTGGTGACACAAGCCCAAGAAGAGCTCACCTATTTAGTCTGGGATCCCAACTCTGTAAGTACACAAGCTTGTTGATTTTTATTTCTATTCAAATGCCAAATAAACAAAATGATGTATCATGGTGAATGTTGTTTACCCTCCTGCATGTAGTGGTGACAAATTGTTCTGTTATGTGGTTTTCAGGAGGAGTTCCCGGTTATGGCATCAGTGCCCTACCCCTCATGGATCAATGCGGTCATCTTTCTTTTGGCGGGAGTCCCCAGTCTGGCAGTGCCCATGTATGCATTATATAGGTTGATCTTTGTCTGTTGCAAGAAGAAAAAAGCAGCCAATGAAAAAATAAGCCACATTTCTTAAACTGATTAAAAAGCTATAACATCCAGCATACAATTAAATGCAAGATTATTTAATTTGCTATTGCTTCATAAAAAAAAAAGAATTAAATTAAGACTGCAAATACTTCTTTTTGTATATTTATCGATGTACAAGTTCTCAAGGCACAATATTGAACTTTTATTGATGCACTATTAATGAATTCTCCATATTTCTGCTTATGTTTTGTGCAATTTCATGTTTGCTTTTGACTATGTTATAGTTGTACTTTATTTTTCTTAAAAGGGATAAAACAGACAAAAGCTGTGTTTTATTAGTGGTTCCATATTCCCTTGCTCACTCCCTCTCAGCCCATGGTATGACATAACAGCATGCGTTGCACGGAGGCCAGTGGGACAGCAGAGGTAGAGTGGGCTCTATGCTGCACTTTATTGTGCAGTGACTATTTCACGAGACATGAATAAGCGATTGCATGGCTTACAAACATTACTACAGAGGAAAATTATGTAACTATATTGTAAATGCAAACAATTCGGAATTGTAACATTACAACTCAGTAATTCCATAAAATAAATGCCATACAACATTCATGAATAGCAGCATATTTTCTGGATATATTGTTACCTGCAAATTGTTTTCTCTGACATTGCTTTCTGTCATTGTGCACTAACATGCATCTGCATTAAATACTGTCAAATAAATGAACGTCATTGCGGAAATGCAGAGTGACAGCAGTGCACAATGGATTGTGAGTGCCGCATGAGGATCAGTTGATCCCTCAGCCCTCAGCCCTCAAAGAGTCGATCTGAGTACTATAGCGACACAGCGGGGATGTGAACGAGGGCATGTTGAACGACTCATGAGACGCAGCCAAAGACAGAATATACTGTTGTCTATCCATCATAGTTGTATACCTGAGGCAAGTTGCATGACATTTTATATTAACACACAATAGCTTACTTGTGAGCTTTTTCATTAAAATATTTTCTTCTCATTGAAATGTAACATTATTATTTTTTTGTTTTGTCTGCCTTACATGAAATGCCGACAACTTGAAGTGATGGACTGAGGTTTTAAGAGGATCTCTGAAAGAAATGAAACTTCCATTCGCATTTAATCTCATATATCTGTATCTGTCATGTGTTTAAGAGCAAAATATAATTACAGACATGAGTGGACATGAAGCAACTCATCAGTTTGCATTTGTCAGCATTAGCATTGTCTGATGTTTGGTGTTTATGGGTCCTATTCATCCAGTACAAAATATTTAGACAAAGAAGATGTAGAGCAGCGAATTGGCCAAGAGAGGGAGACCTCACACTGACAATAAACACAGAGGCAGTGAGGTCAAGTGATATCAACATATCAAACAGGAATGTAATATGGGACAGTGTATGGATCAAACAAACAAGATGCAATGTGTTAATTGGTGAAATGCAGAGGTGCTGCAAAGAGGATTTTACAGAGCCAGGCTGGCTGTTTCCCCCAGCAACCAGTCTTAATGCTAAACTAAGCCAAGCTAATTACCTAATACCTCCAGCTTCATATTTAATGTACAGACAGACACATACAGCAGCTAACCTGAACCCTGACTGTCCTCTGCACATGGACACCTCATGTCAGGAAGCAGTTTGCTCCAGTGAGAATGACTGAAATAACCAAATGCACCCTGACCAGATTTTGCTTTGAAACTACCACCTGATGACCTGAGTGTCTTATCTTATTCTAGATCTGTTTTTATGGCTT
>JBCAUF010000046.1:7502305-7516139 GCA_038406115.1 Haemulon aurolineatum | reverse complement strand
GTCAAACACAATAACCTCATAATATGGACATTATATTAATTCATTCCAAAATGAAGGTGCTGCTGTAACAACCTCCACTCCTCTGTTCTGGCTCGTATTTGATGTTCCAGTTCATCACTGTATGCTATAGATTTAAGATTTAACTCTATTAGAACTGCATAACCCCAAACTGTGAAAAATAGCTCCAGACCAGAGGTACACAAAAGTATGAGTGCAGTCTGTATACTCTACCTTTCGATCATGGATGCAGTTGAAGGAATGTATAAGGCATATCGGCAGGTACAGGTATGAGCTGAGAAAAGAAAATTCAGGGCACACAAACTCATTGCAATGAGCTCATGTGACCACTAGAGAGAGACACATACAGCTTCCTGTCAGCAGTATGAGAGGTCATCAGTCAACCTGTCTTCTGTGCTCCCTGACCAAGAATCAGATACACTTATTCCTCAGTAAAAGTGCCAGTGTAAAAACACCCTGTTACAAGTGAAAGATCTGCTCTAAAAATGTTACTTGAAAGTATTCAAGTATAATCAGGAAAATGCACACACACACACATAGGGCAATATATCAAGAGCATAACCTTGGTTTTAACTGTAGCGATAACACCCATTGGAGAGAGGAGAAACAATATTCACAAATACAGATAAAATATCTTAACAGTGTAGAACATGTGACCTTTCATTGGATTCAAAAACTTTGCTCAAGGTACTCTGCCATACAATAAACTACAGTATTTATGCACATTTTTCACTTGATTTACACAATATAATGTACAACCTGTTCATCTTCATCAGCAGCAATAATAGACAAATAAATATAAAAGAAAAGAAAAGAAAAGAAGAAAGAAAAATGCAAACTAAGTTAAACTAAATTAAAGATTACATTTCTTTCATAAGGCTCTAGTTTTTACAGCTTTAGAATTTGTGCAATATTTTAGTGTGTCCAGGTAGGATTTGAAGATCAAAAGGTTGGGTTTCTGTTTGGCAGACTTGCTGTGTGTTGGAATTTTGCTAATAAAGAAATTAAATTAATAAAATGCATGTTCTTAACTGGCATTTCATGAACAAAGAAACCGAATAAAATATATTCAGCTTTGAAACTGAGATGAGCACCGTATTTTCTATTTAAAAAAAATAAAAATAATACATTGAATGCACCCAAAAAGGATGACTTAATGTTTCGTCTGTAGTATGACAGAAGGAACAAGGAGGATTATCTTGTATTTTACCAATGCTAAATTAAGTGGATAACACCTGTGCAATATGGCCAAATAACTTCTTGTAATGATGGAAGAAATGATTATGATTCTGTCCCAATCTGTAGCCTATCAAAATACAAATAATACAGGAGCCGGTTTACAAATGGAACATTTACTGCAGCAAACTACTGAGCAGCAAAGTGGATAGTGAAAAAAAAACGTAGAGAGGGAACAATAATTTACATGATATACAGTCGTAGAATAGTTATTGCACGTAGAAAATATTGCACAGAAGTGTCTCACAGTCATTAAGTGATGGAGTCCTTGTGTCTGTGTGGTCTACTGGGAGCAGTGTTGGGTGTTATACAATCTGACAGCAGCAAGAAGGAAGGAACGACCTACATGTCTAATATATCCAATTATCTATTACATCCCTTTGCATTCTTTCTATAATACATATATTTTTAGCTTTTCTACACAAAAAACTATCAGAGTTTCTGACGTGTAACTCTGATGTTAGATGCTGATGTCCAGCATCACACAGCCGCCTTCTGTCACCCTCTGCTGGTTGATACACGCGCTGCGCTCTGATTGGTGGAAAGACGCCCCCCTCGCTTGTCCTGAGCGCGCGAAGCCACCTACGTCTCTCTCTCTTGCAGTCTGCAGCTCTGTTAGCTTCCAGCCCAGCGTCGCTCACTGTGCGCTTTAAACAGAGCACGCAAGAGGAGACTCTTTTGTCTCCACATCTCAGTCAACCTTAGATCTCTGCGATCTGTACCTGCAATGGCGGACAAAGAAGGTAAGGCTGTTATAATTTTTCAGCTTCGAACAACGCGGTTATGATATATGTCAGCTAGCCTACCTAGCTAACTTAGGTAGCTAGCTAGCTGCCGTGGCCTTTATCACTTATAACAAAAGCCGGGTAGATTTTCATCGCGTGAGCGGTACAATCTCGGTTTCATTTTGCAGTTCCTGCCTTCGCACGGTTTGCCACCAGTTTACGTCGGATATTATGTAACGTAGTTGTAAGAGTTAGGCCGCAGCGCGACAGTTTATTCAATAGTAATTGCTAGCTAGTTAAGTATGCTAACATTGGCACGAGCACAATCGTGATAGCTAGGTGAGCTAACGGCATTATGTCTCTGAAAACAGAGCTGCATACTCAACTCTAATCAGGTCGGTCAGCAATTTAAGTGACGTTTGCCGTCGCCAAAACCGGCCTCAAACATCTGTTTATAAAGTGATATAACATTAACTGTCAATAACGCCTTGACTATAGTATAAAAAACAGTAGCAGTCAATGAAAGCAATACACACATCCTGCAAGTGTTTGAAGTAGAGTTGCAACTACTCATCAATCATTCAATTAGTTGCAAAGCATTTAACGCACAGAATACTCTTGATTACAGGTTTTAGTTGTTTAAAAGAAGAAATGTCAAATTGAACAGATTTCCTCTCAAACATAAATATTTTGTGATTTCATTCATCTTCGACAGTGAACTCAATATCTTTTGAGTTGTGAACAAAATGACATTTGGGTACGTTGTCTTTGACTTTTGGAAAGGCTGCACATTCTGACACTTAGATCAAATTAATAGTGGAAGTAATAGATAGTCCTAGACAGCCCTGTGTTGAAGTTAATAAAATGTGAAATTGCTGCGGATTAGTCATTCATAACTTTCTGTCCTCTCTCAGCAGGTGCATTTGATGATGCGGTTGAGGAGAGGGTGATCAATGAAGAATACAAGATATGGAAGAAAAACACTCCTTTCCTGTATGACCTGGTTATGACCCATGCTTTAGAGTGGCCCAGCCTGACTGCTCAGTGGCTGCCTGATGTCTCCAGGTACACACTTTTACATGATGGGCCATCGGCAATTCTGACACATTTGTTTACCAACACGCTTTCTTAATACATAGTGTGAATGGCATCATTGATAAAAACTCGTCCACTCCTTTCCAGGCCAGAAGGGAAGGATTACAGTGTGCACCGGCTGGTGTTGGGAACTCACACATCTGATGAGCAGAATCACCTGGTTATTGCTAGCGTCCAGCTGCCCAATGATGACGCCCAGTTTGATGCCTCCCATTATGACAGCGAAAAAGGAGGTTAGAGACTTATACAATCATAGTTTTATTTGATTATATTATTATTATCAAATTAATTTTGATGATTGTTGCCTTTTGTATTTTGTTCTGTCCAAAATTGAAGTTGTCAGGTGTAGCACAGTCATTTTTATGGACAGACTGATTTGCATAGATTAGTCACTTTCCATAAGCCAGTTGTCTTGAGCCAGGAAAGTATGTATGCTGTATTGTCTTTATATTTATGTACTTGCGTTTCCAAGCAGAGTTTGGAGGCTTCGGCTCCGTGAGTGGCAAGATCGAAATAGAAATCAAGATCAGCCATGAAGGAGAGGTTAACCGTGCCCGCTACATGCCTCAGAACCCCTGCATCATTGCTACCAAGACTCCCACCTCAGATGTGCTGGTGTTTGACTACACCAAGCACCCCTCCAAGCCAGGTACGCAGAGCGCACATAAGACACTACTAAGGGTGCATGTTCTCTGAGCATGTCCACTTTGTGAAGCAGACGCATTGATACCATTTGAAAATAGCTGAACTCACCTTCGTTACTCTGTATCTGCTTTTTTACGCTGCGAAATAAATGGGCATTTGCATTAACTTCATTATCCACAGATGCTTCTGGGGAGTGTCGCCCTGATCTGCGTCTCAGAGGACACCAGAAAGAAGGATATGGTCTCTCCTGGAATCCAAATCTGTCCGGCTCTCTGCTCAGTGCTTCAGATGACCATGTAAGAGAACAGTCAGATTGCTGTATTCAACTCATGCTGGATTTCATAAAATTATATGAATAGTAATAGTTTCATCTCTCATCCTTCCCAATCTACAGACAGTCTGTCTGTGGGACATAAGTGCTGTGCCCAAGGAGGGCAAGATAGTAGATGCGAAGACGATCTTCACTGGTCACACTGCTGTGGTGGAAGATGTCTCCTGGCACTTGCTTCACGAGTCACTCTTTGGATCCGTGGCAGATGACCAGAAGCTCATGATGTAAGAAGTCTGATAATAAGTCAGATCTGACAGGCAAATCAATTCACCTGTAAAGTTTTGTGGTCTTGCACAGTTCACGGACTAACATCTGTAATTTTCCACCTCAGCTGGGACACTCGTTCAAACAACACCTCCAAACCCAGCCATGCAGTAGACGCCCACACAGCAGAGGTCAACTGTTTGTCATTTAACCCTTACAGCGAGTTCATCCTTGCTTCTGGCTCTGCAGACAAGGTAATTCAATGTTCCCCCACATCTTAATTGCCATTTACGTTTGATTTATGCACTGGTGTTTAGCTCTGAGATATCGTGCATTTTATAACCCTCAAACTAAATGAATACTGATTATAATGTTGCTGTTTTGTAATTGTAGTGTTACTGAAGAGATTAAGAAAACCTGTTGAGTTATCTATGTCTCCTGTCCGCAGACTGTGGCTCTCTGGGACTTGCGAAACTTGAAACTGAAGCTGCATTCCTTCGAGTCACACAAGGATGAGATCTTCCAGGTAAGATATTCATCACTCATCATTTTCTTGAAATAAGGGTGGCAGGATATCTTGTGTTCAAATCTGTATAGTAGGGTAAAAGACAGTGGACCAGTTTGGGCCATGCATATGCAATTATTGATTCCTGTGTTTCCTCTTTCCTTGAAGAGAAACACACTCTGAAATGTTTTTTAAATTCTTTATGACGTGAGTTTTGAGTTTTGTATGTCTGCCTTGCTGTTCAGTGTGACCTAATTTGAGCTCTGTGACTGCTGTTCCAGGTTCAGTGGTCACCTCATAATGAAACCATACTGGCATCCAGTGGAACAGACCGTCGCCTCAACGTCTGGGACCTCAGGTAAACAATGTGTTGAGTGGTACAGTCATTAAAACTGGCTGCTGACGACCAGACTACGGGAACACGCTCAAACCCAGTCAGTCATACGGTCAAGATTGGGAGGAAATTTAACTCTCCTGTCTGTGTTCTAGTAAAATTGGAGAGGAGCAGTCACCAGAAGATGCAGAGGATGGCCCGCCTGAGCTATTGGTGAGTCTCATTGAAAGCTGCTGATTTTGAGATTGATGTTTTCTATTCATAATATTGTCTTGTATCATAATAATGAAAATGATGGCTTTTCTTCTATCTAGTTTATCCATGGAGGTCACACAGCCAAGATCTCTGACTTCTCCTGGAACCCCAACGAGCCCTGGGTCATCTGCTCTGTGTCCGAAGACAACATTATGCAAGTCTGGCAAATGGTGAGACAGTTTTTTAAAATTTCATTTTTTATATATATATTTCCTTATAGGGAGTTATTTCTCCTCAGCAGTGTAGAAGATAACTTCAGTGTGTCCTCGTCTCTTACCTCATCTATAACATGAATCAGAGAAGGCAACAGTGAATCTGCAGGGAAAGGTCGTGTGATGGGAGATTCCTGACATTTGAGCATTTTTTATATAACATTTGGAGTGATACAGTCAGGGCAAAGTGATGAGACAGAAGAGAGAAAATGGCGAGAATGGTAAGTGCACTAAATCCAGTTGTGTTTTTACTTCCTTTACTTTGTAATGCATTTTTAATAGAGGCAGTAGAGACCAGAAAAGCCAACAGATAACTGTGCACTAGTCTTTGCTTGGCAAAATCATTTGGGGGTGCACCAGCCCACTTTTTCTTCAGTCCCTATTCAATGCCAGAATTTGAATATCTGCCAATGTGAGTACATATCCGGTCTGAGCAGCAGGTACCCGTGGGAATTAAAGTGGCAATGTTCTGGTGGGACCGTCCACATCCTGTCGAAATGATGGGAATCTAGTCTGTTTGTTGGTAACTCCCATTTATCTTCTGGTTTATTGTTTTAACCACAATAAATGACAAAGAATATCAACACATTCTAACATTCAAGAAACTGGAACAGGCAAAAGTTTGACATTTTTGCTTGAAATAAAACCAAAATGATTAATCAGTTATCAAAATACTTCAAGGTAATCTTTCTTGTGCTGAATTCAAAAAATGTCACTGACTCATAAGTGTGTCTTAACAACCTGCCAGTTATGTGGCCTAATGACTGACACACTGCTTCTCCTTTCAGGCTGAGAACATCTACAACGATGAAGATCCAGAGGGTTCGACAGACCCTGAAGCCACAGCATAACACCGCTGCCTGCTGTGTGTCTTAACATACAACCTCATCACAAACTGCCAAACTGCCACATCAGTAGTTCCATGCAGCTACTTCTTCCCACCATTCTCTATTATACTGGTGGGAAGTGCCGTAGATCACTGTAAATACAACAAAGGGAATAATCATGTAGCTCTGGTCCCTTTTGGAATACTCAAAATGAAGAACTCCTTTAACTGAGTAATTTATTGCCTGAAGAATCTCACCCATATTATTCGCAGGGCATATAAAAGATGTATTTTTGTAACCAAATTGGCTGTCTACATCTACACCAAAATATTTTAGTTGGCGGTTTTTCAGTAATTAGTAAAATGAGTTTCTAGAACCTAAGGTGTTGATCATACTGATAACCCACAACAAGTGGAAATTGACAATAACTTGCTGTTTTAAGAGTGTAAACGGCTCCCTCTGCACAAGTTGGAAATGTTGCAGGAAAAAAAGAATTTAAGTAAATTGCAGTCTGGCTTTTTGACACAATTCACAGTGACAGTTACTGTGACTTTGATAGAGGTTGTTTGCAGGCTAGCTTATTGTCCTAAAATGTCTCATATCTTTCATTGCTTCAGTCTGGTCATCACCCAATTGTTCTGGACAAGGATTTTCACACCAGCTTCTTCTGAATGAAATTACAATTTTGGAGTGAGTTTGTGTTTGAAATGTCCATTCATGGTCCTACCTCCCTTCACCGTAGTCATACATTAATCATTTAAATGTTTTCGTGATTATAGATTAGTGGTTGAACTTTTTCTATGTTCAATATTTGTACAGTGAGTGCATTCTTAATAAAATGTGTTTCATTAGTCTTTGGGTCCACTTGATGTATTGTCAACGTTTTTTGATATGAATGTGTTACTTACACAGTCAATAGAGTCAGTGTCTAGCTATTTTTAAATAATCCTTTTAGTCCAAAGAGTTGGTTAAGCCCCATGATACCACACTCAGACCTTTTTATGTGTCTGGTGTGACGTCTTGGTGCTCTCCTGTCTGCCAAATGTACTCTCACTCAATTACTCTGTCCCACTGTTTAGTTCTTAAGCCATGTTGTCCTTATAAGTACACAGACCCCTCTCCACTGTTCATGCAGAGACATTAACTCATCACTAGCACTCAAGTTACAAGGAACACAGGGCTTTTATTCATAACAAAAACCTTTCTACAAGCTGCTGTCTACCCCATCTTTACAGATCCTGTTCTAAAAAACATTAAATCAAACATATGTATTTTTAATAACAGCATATCTCTTATAACACTGTATATGTAAAGTGCATTAACTGAAACTTGGAGTTCACTATCTTGCAGATGAAAAAAAAACCTCAGAATCACAGAACTCGTTTTTTAAAATCAAGAACATGAAATCATGTTTTCTCCTCATTGTCGCACTTGTTATGGTCCTCAATGGCAGCCCTGGAAGCAAAAAGTTAGAAGCAAAATTAGAGTTTTCCCTAAAAGGTTTTTAAAATTATGAAACAGAATGGAATAACAAATCTTACCTGTACAGGAGTAGTTGTTTGGTTAGACTGTCTCTCAACTCCTCTATCTCCTTGGTTTTTCTCTTCTGAATCCTTAACTCTGTCTTAAGTTCTCTGCTGCTCTCCTCCAGACAGTATACCGTCTCCTACATAGAATGGGAGTGGAGAAGAATGGTATAGCTTTAATGCTTTGTGTATCAGGCATGTGCTCCCCTACCCTCTGTCTGCACCCTCTATTGTTCCTTCTTTCCATCTTTTTTGCTCATTTCACTCACTCCCCCATTCTTACCATCTTGCTTACCTTATACTGTCCCACATCCTCTCTCCTCTGCATGTGAATTAGTTTGAGTTTTTCCTCCAAACAAGCCCTCTGGAGCCTCAGTTTTTGGATCTCTTCCTTAAGGGGTCTCAGCTGGACCCTCAGTTCCTGGGCCTGCTCTCTAGCTTTCACCAAGGCTCCGGCTGCCACCTCCTTTCTCTTCAGCAGTGCTACCAAAATGGGTTCATACCTGGCCAAGACAGCCATTTACAATGAGACAACGATGAGTAATTATTGTGATCAATAAAATAAAAATAAACATCGAAAAATTAGATTTTTCTAGCACTAGATAGTGAGAGTACCTGTCCTCCAGTGCTTTCAGCCCACCCTGAAGGTACTGCTGGATGTCTCCACAGGAGTGCCTCTTGCATTGGGTCAGCTCATCCTGGGTGTTGGAGGTCAGAGTGGAGCGTTGGGCATGAAGCTCTGTTTGTAGGTGCAAGAGCTGTTGTTGTTGGGCTGTCCTGAGTTGAGAGCCCTCTTCTGTCAGCTGAAGCACCAGTGACTGCATCTTCTCCTGGGAGGATGTGGGAAGAAAAACATTTTTATGTGGATGTTTTCTTACAAATGTGATGAACAGATTAGGTTTTTTCTTGAAGAGTTCCTTACCACTTCCCTCTTCAGCACCTCAACCTCACGGTGCTGTGTGTTGAGGGCAATCTGGTTGTGAGCACAGTCCCTAGCCATAGTGAACAGCCTCCTCTTAAGCTTCCTGAGCTCTTCTTGCAGCCCTTGTCGCTCCAGGTTCACCTTCCACATCGTCCTTTCCTCCTCTGCTCTCTCCTCCCTAAGGCTCTTAATCTCCCTCTTCCTCTCCTCTCTTCTCCCTTCTTCCTCCCTCTTTAGTGCATTCATCAGCTCTGCCACTTTGCTATCAGTTGTTTCCTCTGTCTCCTCTTCATTGCTTCCCTCTGCCTCCTCTTTGTCTTTATTTCCTCTCAACTCCAGCACCTCCACCAGTAGTTCCTTCCTCCTCTTCACTAACCGCTGTACCTCCTCTATGCACTCCTCCATTTGAGACCCTAGTGTGCCAAGGTCAGTGATGCCAGATCTTAGAGCAGTGGTGTCCATCTTTGGCTCCTGTCCCACCTCGGCTGGCGATTCAGTGCTCTCTGCTTCAATCTCTGTCACATCTCCCTTTTTGTATGTGTCTGTCATAGTGGACATATATCCTGTCTTTGTCACCTCATAGTGCTTTGGATCATTTTCTGCCCCATTTGAGGCAATTGATGGCTCTGAAAACCCAAGCTGAGGTTCAAGAAACCCCTTGTCTGTTTTCAGATTCCCTTGCCTTTCCAGTCTTTCCATTGAGAAGCCACCCATGTTGTCACAGCTAAGCGTGGGATTCTGCTGGCTTTCATTTGCTTCTGAATCCGTCACTTTAATTCTGTTTTCCTTGGAAACTTCATCTCCCATTGAACATTGGTCAGCCCAGGATTCTAATTGCATCGACTGGGTATGCAAATTCATTGGCCTCTCTTGGTGAATGGGCACCAGTGTTGTACCCCTACAAAGACGAGGACTCTTATTGATGTGCACATATTCTTGACTTGCATCTGTAGTCCAGTCTTGGGGTTCAAAGTCCATCCCAGCCTCTTCCATACAGCTCTCCAGCATCGCCAACATCCCCAGCAGCTGGCCCTCATACTCCACCATGGTATCACTGAGTTTGGTACCCGCTGAAGTGAGAGGCATTTCTCTTTGGCAAGAAACGTCTGTGGTCATTCCACACCTGTTGATGAGGGTGCCCAACCCTTGTGACTGACCTTGTGCTTGCTGGCCCTCTGTTCCAGTCCCATCCATCTGTGTGTCAATGTAGCTTGTAGAAAGGTATGGTTGAGGAGACATACTGTCTCCATAGCTCTCCATTGCATCTTCAATTTTTCCTTGGTTATGAGTTGATTCGATCAGATGTGTTTCATTGTAACTTGCTGAGAAGTGAGGGCCAAAAGGGATACCAGTGAGCTCCTCACAACTTTTGAGCAAGTCATCCATCTCCTGCAAGTATGGCTTCATGAAAGCTGATTGATTCAGCTGTGTTCCTGTAAAGGCAAGTCCAGACTGTGCCGTGTTCAAATCTCTTTGTTCCATCAGGGTTCTGCTTGGAGCCACTTCTTCTTCTTTAATGAAGAGGGCCTCAAACCCAGTAGATGAAATGTTATCGTCCAGGTCCTCCATCGGTTTACTCTAATTCTTGCAGACACTTATGATGTAGAAGTCTCCTTCACAACTGTCTCATACCTTGACAAAAGCAGATTCATATGTTAGACAGTATAGCGGATGTATATTAAGCATGATAACTAGTTGGCGGTAGTATTATATGTCTCAAATACCAGGCTTGGCATGCATTGATGACATGTCAACAGATAAGTTGGGTAAATATTTTGGCCAGACAAATGATAATGTCAGCTATGCTGATGTCATTAGCGCATGCATGTAGAGCTGGGCAAGGAGGCAGATTGGCAGAGGGTATGCTATCAGCAGCTGTCCTGCTAGTCTGGATGCCCCAGGGACCAACTGACAGCATGGTAATAATCAGATACACCAAGCCCACTTATACTTTCACATAAATACCGCAACAGTACTAATCCTAACATACAAGTAGCTTTTGTCTGAAATTCCAGCAAGTGGCATTAGACAGTTTACACTGGAGAACAGCTTATCATAACATGTCATTGTGCCGATGGATGGGCATGTGCACTCCCCCTGGCATGTAATGTAGCTGTAATTTCACCCTTTAAGGTGTTTGCCAAGACTGCCAAGAGACTCCCAGCAAGTAAATTGATCAAATTGACCCAATACTGTCATCAGCAGAGATTAGTAATGTAGAAAGGACAGCAAAGACAAGTGTGACATTTATTTGATAGCCACAGTTTCCTGGCCAAAACCTCAAACAAAATTCAAGACTCAACTTATGCTAAAGTAGGTCAGATACAAAAAATTTACAGCACCAACAACTGTGTACCCGAGTGCCCAAGGACTGGACAGTGTTGTGCTATGCATGGCTGACTAAAGCCATAGACAGTCACCAGCTGTCTTGCTGCAAGACAGACCTGGGCACAAGTCACATTCCTTTAGACCTCCACCACCCAACGACAGTACTGGCTTTTATTTGCTAAGCACTCTCAACATTCACTTTTCCCATTGTAATAAATACAGAAAACTAACTCTCTTCATATAATATGTGTTTCTATTTTTTAACTGCTAAATTAGTTCATAGTAAGTCATTTAAAAGTTTTGAATGACTCTTGAGAATTGCATGATTGGTAAGTTTTTTCATTTCTTCATGGATGTCCATTCAAATTTTATCAACCTCGATTACGCAAACCGTTGTATATAAATGTGAAATATGATTGTACTTACCTCTTGCATGCGCTTGTTTCTTCTGCCCTTATGCAGTATCTTAAGGATTAATCCGTTGTGGTTCAAACGACAGAGCAAAGTCTGCTCACTTTGCTATGAGAATGAGCGGGAGGCAGCAGTGTGTGCAGATTAACTGCGAGGAGGGGGGGTAAAGACAGTTGACCCAGCCCCTCTCCCAGTCAGTGTGCTGCTATGTGTGACCATGACTACCTCAAATCTGTTTAGGTTTATTAATAAACACTGGGCTGGTAGAGTATGGAGCCACAGCAGGCTGTTTGAACCCGAGAGAGATCAAGGATTTGCCAGCACCAACACCTGGTAGCCACATGTAGTTTATAACCAGTTTTTCCCATTTACAAGGAGTAATCTGCTTCATGTGAAGATATCACCGTCATTTCAGATTAAATTGAAGGTGAAACAGCATTAGTAAGTATAGAGAGTAAAAGTTTCATTCATTTTGCTTGGGAGGATTAGAGGTAGAACCTGTAACACATTTCGTAGTTTTTACGTTTAGATTTCTCATTGATTTGTGGAGTTATAGCTGGACACATTTTTTATGGCTGTTGACAGTTGTGTGCATCCATAGGGTTTATGATGTGTGTGTTTATGAGGAAAGGGAACATGGCTCCAGGATTCCTCTTCATTATCGTGAAGTCTTTAAATAGCTCCCTCCACATTTCTGGCCGCTTCCCATGGGAGGATTGGTTTTCATCTAAACTTCTGACCCCGACTGTGGACCACAGGTGGTCTTCTGTAGTCTGAAGAGAGGGCACAGAGGATGAAATGGGGTTGTAGAGGACATGAAAAGATGTGGCAGGTGAAGAAGAAAGGGCAAAGCTTCCAGGGATCGAGGGCATAATGGAGATGGTGAAATGTTTACAAAGACATATGTTTTAAATTGTATAGACTTTATTTTAGGTAACAAGTTCATCATTCATTTTATATGACATTTATTTTTTTTGCCTCACTTTACATATTTCATACCTTCCATTACAAACTACTTCCCACTACTGTACATAGGAACATGTTTAACAGTCATACACCACTAGATGGCATCAGAGTATAATGGGTAACATAAAAGGAGCCATTGAGTGTCTAACTGAACCAGTTCAGTTAAAAAGTTTCAGCGTCTCAACCTAGTCTTTCTGTGTATACAGCAGTTGATATAATATTCATAATTAAATTGTAAGGATTAAATCACTAATATAATAGCATCAGATGACAGATATTATACAAGTATACCTCAGTGCTGTAGATGTCTTTCCACCCTCTTTTCTAAAATTGCCATTGAAGAGTAATACATTCTTTACAAAGGGGTAAAGACTTAGAAAGACAATGATTGACATCTGTTTAGCCTGTTTGTGTGCTATAAAATGAACAGAACTATCCAAGGTTAACTTACTGCAGTCCCACTTGAAAGTGTTTACATGACCCTTTTCACAAAATATACTTGTATTTGAAGTTAACACCCTATAAAAGAGCGACAGTCATTCCTTTGACATTCTGATTCAGTGTTTCCATGATTCCAAGATTACGTCCCTTGTGCTCAAGAAAAGATGTAATGTTTATCCAGTTCACCCTTCCTGACCACTGTGACTCTGTGTTTTGGCAAGTCTGGGCTTCGGGAGAGAGACGGTAATTTACACAAACTGTCCAGGGATTATCTGCTTCAACGCTGTTGTGCTGATGCACACCCAAACAGCCACTGGAGTCTCAAGAGTGACTTTGAGACTCTCCCATTAAAATCATCATCTTTTCAGCTCTGCTTTGTCTCTTTTCTGTAATTCCCTTCATAGAGGATGCAGAGATCATCAGTGTGTGTGCGTGGGCGTAGAGCAGGACAAGGGGAAAACCAAATATTTAAGGGGGGCGTTGTGGTTGAGGACTGAATGTCCTACTGAGATAGGCCATATGCTGGAGATTCACTTGGATTGGTTTGTTGCTGTCTGCTCCAATCTGCAGTACTGTCCAAACTCACCAGAGCATCCTGTTAGTGTCCTCCTCTTCCTCCTGTTTCTCTTCTCTTTTTATCCCTTAATCTCTCTCACAAACAGCAGTAAAGTCTAGAGAAAGTTGAATTCAACAATGTTTTCATTATTTTTGTGTCACCAGTATTCTTTGGTTTAAGACATTAAACATATAAGCTTTCTGAGCATCACACTGCTCAGATGTCAAACCTTTTCTGCCATTTAGTCCAGGCAATACAGTATTCCTTGGCTCGAAATTCGGTTTTGGTGGTGGACCA
>JBCAUF010000046.1:6828476-6838752 GCA_038406115.1 Haemulon aurolineatum | reverse complement strand
TCCTTGGCCAGAGATAAGCAGCCTTCTTTAGCACGGTGTTACTTCTTAAACATTTCATGCTGCAGTCGGTCACAGTCTCTGTCACAGGACGTCGTGGAGGACATGCGTGTGCTCGTCATGCATAGCCTTGGATCGTTTCCCTTTCTATTCTGGCACTTTCACTTTGAATCGCAGGCTACGTGCACTTAATCCAGAGCTGCCCCGTTTCTCCACTCATTGAACTGAGAGATTGGCAACCCCCGTGCGTTGCAATGCTAATGATTAAGCCGAAACGCTGATCGTCCTGCCCCGGCCTTCAACAGATGATAATTCGAAACGAGGAAGGAAGGAAAAAAAAAAATCACAATCCTCCCACTCAAACTGACCTCAGAGCAGATTGAGGGGGCGGGGGGTGGGGTGGGGGGGGGTTTGGCATGCTCTGCTTGCTCGCTGTAATCTGCCTTTAAAATTTAATGCACCTGCACCTGTCATTAGAGATGAGAAAGATTACGTGTTTACACAACTCCTCATGGGAAAATGAGAGCAATTTAAATTATTTACTCTTTACCAACCGACCGCACAGTTTTCAGCATTTCTCTTCAGTTTTCTCTGTTAAAAAAATGTATGACAGAAAAGAGGGGCTGTTTTTCAGCACATGATCGTTTGTGCGGCTAATGGTTTCCAAGTGCGGCCGTCGCTCGTCTTGTTACCATGTGTTCAGTGTTTGTATTTGTGCTTTCATTTTTTAAGGGATGAATGCCTTTCTAACTGAAACATCACATTTTAATGCCACAATAAAGAGCGCAGTTTGAGCGGAAGGAGTGGTTTTTTTTGTTGTTCTTTTTATCCCCGTGTTTTAGCTTAATCTCCAGGCCTTTCTAAAAAGCTTTTTACTCAGCCATCCATTTGCTCTTGATTGAAGCTGCCTGGATAAATAAAAAGCTAAAATCTCACAACCATCATCTCCCCCTCCAGCTGGGTTCCATTTATTATGTTCACTCCTCTCTGTTGCACAATAGTACAGTTACTTAGAGGTGTGTGAGGTACCTGGTATTTTGCAGACGAGCGTGTGTGTGCGCGTGTGTGTGAATAAAAACTTCAACTCTCCGAGGATGCAAAAGTAAGCTGCAATCTTATCGAGGAGAGGACGAGATGGAGGAGGCGGGGAGGGGTGGGGGGGTCAGTGGAGAACAGCACATCGGAGAGAGTGCTTGTGTGAGTAAGTGTGAAAAGCGATCGAGAGGGAACAGCGGCTGCCGATCACAAAGCCCGTCGTCCTGCGAACGGCGTGATGCCCGGGTGTCAAACAGAGTTACCCTCAGCCTGAGCCGCTTAAAGCCCTCGTCTTTTTCCAATGCACCGGTTTCTGCGATCTCGAGCCTTTTCGGAGAAGCAGACTGGAGTACCAGCAACTGAAGCTAAGCTATGCACTGCTGTGGACGTAAACAAAACATATTTCAGCCTAGAAAAAAAAAATCAATGTCAGTATAAGTGTATAGGTGAAAATATTTCACCAGACCAGACTCCCTTGACAAAAGCATTAAAGCTGCTGGTCTACCACTACCTCGATCGATTTTTTTAGTGTGTGTTATTTTGCAACTTTTGGTGTTTTACTCTCATTCTCAGAATGAACGCTGGTACGATGCCCGTCACTCGGTCAGCTCACCGTCTGCGGTCTGGGTCTGTTTAGCGTTGATGCTTAGCTCGATGTCCTTATCTCCATAGCGACTGTCCAAAGCTCCCGTCAGTGGTGATGTCAATGGTGCAACCAAACAACACACCTGTTATATGACGGCTGTTTGAGATAAGATAAGACTTTCCTTTATTGTCCCACAACGGGGAATTTCACATGTTCATGTTTGCACAGTGCATTAAAGTGAAACTATCAAACAATTTCGTTATGGCTATTGATTGAGTTTCTATCACTTGTTTTTATAGTTTTATCACCAAGGACAATGTATCACCAACCGATATTTTAGTTGCAAAGTCTGTATTTAAAGTCATAACCTTCCAAACAGAAGTGCAGGACATGCAAAACTTCGGGAGTTTCTGCAGCATGCTGAAGTTGCAGATTTGAACCAACTTGCCTCATCCTCCCCCTTCCAGAAATTCAGGTGGCTGTGAAAAATGCAAAATGCAAAAAAACATGGACGAGGACCCACTCTTTCTGTCGACATAACGGGCTCACGCTAAGTCAACGAAAAAACACAACGATTCATATTTCCAGGAACTTAGTTATGAATATTACATTCCACTTCTGCCAATAAATCCTGCTAATTATTACACACCGGACCTTTAAAGAGGCACTACACATGGGGTTCAGTTTTCACCATAAGGAGCACCATTCAGCTTGTGCAAACAGTTGTCCTCTGTGAATCGGAGAGGAGCTCTCTGGAGTCTGATGATGTCATAAGGGGCGATCGACTTGCACTGTGGGAAACGTAGGATCCGGTGTTTTTTTTTGGGGGGGGGGGGGTGTGGTTCATAGGATAGCTCAGCCTCTGCTGCTTTTTAAACTCTAAATTCCCATTTCGTTTTGGCTGTTCACTTGCGATCGCGTGTTGTGGACGACCCAGGTGACTAATTAAAGCAAATAAAAATGTGCGTTATTGAGAAAAGAGAAAAAAAAACAGAGTGACGACAGACCTAGCCCTCAATTATTCATTTGTATTGATCTGTGATGCACCAATCCTCTGTTTACTTCCATCCCATAAACACGGGGATGATAAAAGAAATCTGCTTTGTGTAGCATTAAGGCTTCGGCCTCTGCTCTGTGTCTGACTTGGCAGCTTTAAGCCTGGAGGAAACCTTTACTGAGGGACCTCAATCAGTCTCCATCTCCTGGATCAATATCCATTAGTCTCAGCGTGTGTGTGTGCGTGTGTGCATGTGTGTGTTTGTGTGTGCATGCAGACCTCATCCTGGGTGAATGGGCCTGAGTCATAAATGCATGCTCTGGATCAGATTTCTCTCTCGCTTTGCTGGTTGTGTGTTTCACTCTCTGTCTTGCACAAACACACGTACACACTGACGCTCATTCAAACATACAGACCAACCTTGTGAACGGCGTGTTGTAGCCTCCAAACATTCATTCATGAAGGCCAGACAGGGAGGACTGTAGCGTTCTCTCCCCCCTCCATCATGAATAATACTATACTAACAAGTAATAACTGTACGAAATGAAGACTAAATCAGCCTCTTAGTCATCGGTGTAGCCAAAGATATGTTTGGAGTGGAATAACTCGATGATTGACAACATGCCACAACAAAACTCCCCCTTTCAGAGCTCTGAGGCCTAGGTATTAATTCCAGTCTGGAAGACAGGGGCGAGAGACGAGGGGCGGGGAGGGGGGGGGGGGGGGGGCTCTTTTTTTTTTTTTTATTATTAGTTGTCATTTTGCATCAGGACGGAGAGGCCCAACACGACGCAACGAGGACCGAGGGAGGGAGGAAAACATGAAGCAGACATTGGCGGACAAAACACTCGAGACGGCGGGTTGGAGAGAGAGAGAGCGCACGGGGGGGGAGACGAGAGAGAGAGGGAGGACGTGGGAAAGACAAAGAGACCCAAATGCCGAAGGTTGGAAAAAGAGATGAGGATGGAGCCGGGGGATGGAGGTGGGTCGGTGGGGAGGGGAGGGGAGCAGAGAGAGAGAGAGAGAAAAAAAAAAGCGTAGCCTGTGGCGAGACACTCAAACCTGTGCATGTCAAAACAAGACTCCCCAGATCTGCGAGGAGGAAGTTCACGAGCAAAACAAAAGAGAGGAGGGGAGACCAAAATGTGACACTCAAGCCTCTCGACTTGCTCGCCGAACAGAATCCATCGGTGGGCTATCTATACCCAGGCCTGTGGAGGTTTCGCTCCTTAGATGATTCTTCAAACGAGGACAAGATCGTGTTTGTTTAAACCTAAAAGGAAGTGCGGATTATGCTCAGAAAAGTGTCACTAAAAGCACTTCTGATGTCCTCAGTAGCAACAAAAGATCTACGAGACAAAAGATAATGGACACGGCTTCCAGTTTGAAAGAAAAAAAACTCATATTTACAGTAAATATCTCCTCATAGTGAGCATCACTATCCCATACAGTGGGCGGTCTTGTCAATCACGGTCCTGTTGCGCTCGGTGACATCAGCACAGACGCTCTTCTGCTGCGACGACGCTGCAGCTAAATCGACAATAAGCACAAATCGGCGGTGCGCCCCGAGGAAAAACTTGGGTCATATTTAACATAAGGACCAGCTGTTGTGACTGCAGCAACACACACCTCCTGAGATCAGCGTTAAGTATACCTTTGGACATGTGCTCGACAAGCTGTGCCGTTTTTGCGAAGAAAATACAAACACATGCTGCCAAAGGAGGTAGTTTCACTAAGAAAGCAGCTTACTGGAGGCAGTTTGTAAAGAAAACATACAATAATTGCACTTAAGTTTGAGTGGGGCATGTTTAGCTTCCAGTCTACAAAATAGTGGATCCCAAAAAGATAAACTAGGTCAGGTGACTGTCATGTTTCAGTTAAGATCTCGGTTAACAGATTGGAGATAGTTTAGGTCGGGTTAAGGTTTCTTGTGGCTGAAATCGGTGTTTAAACGCAGGCCGGCCTTGAATCTTTGCCCATTACTGTGGCGATTTAAAAAAAAAAATGCTTCGAGTACAGACTGGCCCGACTTTTAAATGATACTTATTTGACCACGAGTGTTGAAATATTGGGAGGATTTCAAGGCCGGCGGCAGATCGTGATCTTTCAATTGTTTTTGTTGAACACGGGGACTCATATTTGTTTTCATCATGTCCAACAGGTCTCTCTTATTAATTCAGCAGCAGCACCGCAACTGATAGAAGAAGAAAAAAATAAGTGTGGGGAAACCTAATTATCTGTGCCACTGCTTTTCTCAAAGAAACAAATCAGCTGAACACGGCTGAAGTGCTCTATTGGTAAATAAAGAGCCATTTCTAAACTATGAATTCAAACTGCAGCAGATGGACTCGGGGGTAATAAGAAAAGGAGGCATATCTAAACATTTTAATTACATAGCAAATTAACAACAGATCTGATTAACAACGAAGCAGAATGGCTGCAGCTGTGAGCCATCAGCAAAACACACAAAGTGCGGCTGCGAGCGACTTACAGGATGCCTCTCTCTCCCAAAAAGAGGAAGCCGTCGCATCGGCTCAATGAAGATACTGAACTTCCCTCTGTGCTTATTATCTCGCTAGACACAAAACCACAGGAGCCAGAGGCTGGATGTCAATACTCTGCATTCTCGTCCTTGTTTACACCCCTCTAACTGTACTTGAAAATCTCAGTTCTGCCACAATGGTCCTACACATGATAGTGCACTAGAACAGCCAGTGATTTGGCTTACGAACAGTGTGCACAATGCGTGACTATTCTCAAATGCCACAGTATCACACTCTTACGCACGTATCACCACGAAAAAAAACAAAAAAACTACTTTCTAACTCGCAACTACCACCGCTACTCGTAATACTACAAAGGCTGCTAGTTGGTTCGCAGGAGGAACAACATATAAACAGTAAGCGACTAAAGCAAGTGGAGTTGTTAGATGATGACATCAGGCACTGAATCTAATTCGCTGCTTGTAGTCAGTGGACATGGCTAGGGGGCTGTCTGGCATACGCGAGTACAGCCCATAAGCTCACCAGCTTTCTCGTGCCAAAGACCCACAAACGGACGGGCATTTGGTACCGTTTCATTCAGCTGTATGTGGGCAAACTACAGTCTAAATGTGTACATACATACTCTTGATCTTTGAACTGTATGAATGTCTATATGTTTGTTAAGTGATTAACAAATAAGATGTTTAAGAGTTGTCAGTATCCAAGTATCCAAGAATAGTTGGACAAAAAAAAAAGCGACACAATATCTGCATTCAATGGTATCTAAAATGGTGAAGCCATATAAAAAAACAGATCTAGAATCAGATTTTCAACCAAAGGCTGCACAAATATTAAAATTATTACAAATGTGGAGATCAAAATTAACCACTGCACACTAAAATGACTTTGCTGTGACTTTGTCAAGAGCGAACAGCGCGTTTCGCCACATTTTCGATGTGCGGTGGTTAATTTTGATCACCACCGTCATTTATAATGGCTGAGCACGGGGAGGTCTGGGCACGTGTGCTGTGATTTTCTGTCTGCTTCCACTGTGTGCATATCATTAATTTAAAAGAAAAAAAAGAAATCAATCTAATTTGTGTGCCTAGGGCTTTTGACATATCAGATTTTGGATACTAGTATTAAATCAAAGTTTAAAATTTTGGCATCATGACAACCCTTCATCCTTACACATGGTTTCACTGTGCAAGCTCTGCTGGGTAAAAAAAAAAACTTGTACCCTATATTTCTCTGGCCCTTTAAATCTGTGCTAGGACCCCTTGATTTCCCAGTTTATGAGCCATTGTTGCAGCCTATGGAATCACTGCAGGCCCGCGTTAGGACTTCAAGTCACAGCCCTGTGCTGATTAATTAACCTACTTAGCTCATGTTAACAATCTTAACACCATCTAATCGTGTCTAAAATGATTAAAATGGCTGTGCATGAAAAAAAATCAGTGTCACTGGCATATTCTGGGGCCTTGGTAGCTATGTTACACAGCTAGCCTCTCCTGCACAGTGCACACACCCAGCCCCTGTGTATGTGCCACGCCATGTATTGTTTACATAGCTCTGCACAGTGGAGCTTATTTTTTTCTGACAGCACAGAAAACACCAAACAACGACTTAAATAATAGTGAATTAAAATTAAACAGACGTATATGGCTGTGTGTGTGTTTGTACTCTTCACACACACCAATAAAGCTGGTCTAGGAACACGCCAGCTTTGTCAACTCACAGCTAGCATTGACCGAATCTGATACACAGGACTCGCTTAGCTCAGTCGCAAGCTAATGTTGAAACTACTACAAATCTATTATCGGACAGCATTACATCCCACATCCTCATTTTCACAGCACATCGACTGTGAAATCATTTAAGCAGCATCACAGACAGGGGCAAAAACATATAGTAAAGTGGTATTTTAAAGAAAAGTACCAAAAACCCAAATCTGGGCAGTGAGGTGTCCGATAATGGAATCTTAGCAATAACCGCCGAAGCTAACGTTGCCAGGCTCCACAGTCCAAATGATGTATTTTAGAGAAATCCATTACAAAAACACACGTAATATATTCCTACAATCATTTTAACCATTGCTATTTGTTTTACAACACATATAAGACCGATCGGCTGGACAATTTCACTTCCTTCACTGTCTGAGCCCTCCCAAAAAACAAGTCAACACAACACGGACGAGAGGGGAACAATAATGTCCCTGAACGCAGCAGCCAGCTCTCGGTGGAGCCTCAGACCTGCTCCTTCTTCTTCTTACCGGTCTTGAAGAACGCCGCCGTGTCGCCGGCGTCCTTCGTCGTCTCCTCCGCTCCTTCCCCGGAGCTCATGGCTGCCCAACAACAACCCGGACCTGGAGCTCAGTATCTCCCAAAGTGGATAGATCCCCCCTTGGAAAAAAAATGGCACCAAAAATCACTTAAGTCCCGATGAAAGCGTCATTAAAAGACACGCGCACGGTGTTACGGTGAGCGGTGCCATCTGCAGACCTCCATCTTTGTGAGGAGGGAGGGGGGGTGGTGGGGGGGTAACGTAATTGGAAACGATCAGCAGCAGCCGAGGGGGGGGGGGGGGGAGTGTGGTGGGGGCACAGGGTTCCTCCTCGGAGTGGAGCCGAGGGGAGAGGAGCTGGTAGCTGCAGGAGGAGGGAGGAGGAGGAGAGGGGGGAGGCGGTGCTCGGTGAATCTCCGTGAGCTTTCGGAAATGAGCAGACGGCGGGTCATCAAAGGAGAGTGCGTGTGCGTGTGTGTGTGTGTGTGTGTGTGAAATGTAGGGCATTCTGTCTTATCCTGCACAAGATCCTACTTGATGTACATGACGGACAAAATAAATCCTGCATACTGTAAATGACACTGTAAGTTGTCGTTTTTTCTTTGTTGTCCTTGTTTTTTCCTAGTTGAATGTTTATGTTCATGTGAGTACAATGGGTCAAATTCCCTGTCTGTGATCAATAAAGCTGATTCTGATTCAACAACCTTGTGACACCAAAACATCATCTTACAGACTTTAAATCTTGCACAAGATCCTATTTAATGTCCATACATGACAATATAATATAAAGATTGCACACAATATAGCCTATATTTACCATACTATACACTGATCACCCATTATGACTAATTGTACAATCTAATGTAATCTAATACAACATATATTCTCTGCCTTTGCTCATAATGTTCAGCTTTTGATTGTAATAATCCAACTACACTGTGATTATTGAAGTTGTATTTTGAACATAATGCATTTTCTTGAGAGGTTTCTCAATATTTTTGGCCCTCTCATGTACAGCAATGTTAATAGGTTGGACATTATTTTCTATGGCAGAGCTGTTGTATTGGATCACATTAGATTGTACATGTGGTCATAATGGAGTCAGATGCCTTTGTATGTGTTCACAGTTCATCAGCGGTGACAATGCTGAGTGACTTGAGCTGTTTTAACCGAGCCCGATGATGCGACACGCTGGTGACTTTCGGGGACTTTTGGGGACTTCCACAAAAACCTGATTCATGATTGTTTCTGTAACGTTTCCATGAAAAGAGACTGAGTGTTTGGTTAGTCATACTCAAAAGGGAGGAGTAGGGTGATTGGTGAAGTGTCCCGGATACAAACAGTAAAAGGTCAGCTGTTATGATTGAGGATCTGTCATGGCATTCAGTCTCTGGGCTGTATTACTGATGCCATCTGCTGGTTCAGGCGGGAACTGATCGCTTCTGCTCAGAATATGAAAATGAGAAGGTTGTGTTGATCATATTGATTTGCATGATTTAACCTCATTTCACAGTGCCATCTCTGAACAACGAAACCATCCTTCATCCTCTGTTAGAAATAGTTCAGGCTGAAAGGCCACAGACACTCAAAATGTTCATCATGTACCTGCAAAAAGAAAATACTTTTTTAGTTTGCCTGTCGACTCTGCGCCTGAAATCTTACCTGCTAACATTTGGCAGCCATGTTTGAACACAGTGTTTCAACTGATTTCACCACCTGCTGACTCACACTTGGTCTTGGCCAAGGGACAGAGATGTACATGTTTATCTGCGTATGGTGCGGGGTGGTGAGGTCCGATCACAAGTGGTCACTCGAGATGCATGTGGAGACGCATTGCAGTATCAAGTGTGAACAGACAGAAGAGCTTCCCACTCGTAATCAGATCAGCCAAGATGTATGTTAATACCAGGTGTAAACAGTAGCCATAGACAAGTAACTTAAGAAAAGGACTAGCAGCTCAGGAGTACTGTTTTCTGCATGACTCCCTTTGACGTGGACTCTGGGCTTTGTAACTCTGCAGACGTTTTACATGCACCAAAAAGCTTTAAGCCTGAACTCTTGTCCAACATGTGAAGCGTTTGGCAGATTGGATACTGCACGCAAAAGTCACAGCAACTTCTAACTTCATGGTTCACTCCGATACGCAGAAATAAACTTGTCCACAACATAATAAATGTACATGATGCTCATTTGCAAATACAAACTACCTGCATGTGAATAAGAAAGAAGCACATGTGAGGTAACATCTTACAGTGGAAAAATGTGCTTTCCCAGTTTCATTGACGGAGAGATCATGATGCATTCAAGCTCCACCTTTCACAGGTGGTTTTATCAGTTTGTACTTGTCTCTTCTATAAAACAAACACGGCCAGTGCTCATGTTTGAAAATTAAATGTAATTATTGATGAGAAATTAAATGATGGTGGATCTTATAAGGTAAACATAAGTCAACAGAAGCCTGAATGTTGAATTAGGTGGAGTAGGCCAGGGAAGGACTGAACTGGACTCAACTAACTTAAAATCTTTTCTTCCTGTTAATGCAAACACATTTCATGGTTTCAGCTTCTCAAATGTTAAAATTTACTGTGTTTTTTTTTTTTGCTTTGAATTATTTTATTCTTCATGATTTTTACGAAACAGACATTATCAAACTGTGACTATTTTCCAGCACAACATGACCGTCTGTTACTCTACAAATAGTGTTTCAGATGACACAAAGCATCACATGAGCTCATCCCGTGTGTTTTGAATGCCAAATCCAGCATGGGGTTGCTAGCTAATCATTACACGCTGATCATCCAGGGCCTCCTCAATTAACGTCAAGTGTGTGTTTTCTGGCATTTACTGGCAGTTGCATGCTCAAAGTGCTTTGACATGCAACACTCACACAAACAC
>JBCAUF010000046.1:5891954-5902963 GCA_038406115.1 Haemulon aurolineatum | reverse complement strand
GCCAACAGGGTTGAGTGAAGCCAAAAAGCGAGGCTCCCGCACCTGTTTGCAGCAACATCATCACCCGGAGAGAGATAGAAAGACCGAACGCGACAGAGCCTGAGCCGCATTACGAGTCGAAATGCTCCGCTCTCTGAATGATTGAATTTGGCAAATGGAGCCAAAGCATGAAGAGATAAAACTTTTCTCCTCTTTGCTCTCTCTTTTCGTGTGCCGCAAATCGAAAAACATGCTAAAATGCACGCGCGCCGGTTTAGCCTCGCTTAAGGAAGCATGTCCGTCTCGTGGAGACACTATGATCACGCATTAGGGCGTGGAGACACCACAGAGAGAAGTCATGGGGAGAAAAGAGAGCCTCAGTGAGAGTGGATATATGGCCGACGCCGCTCTTGTGATTAAGCCCCCCCCCCTGCTGACCGACATCGTTCACAGAGTCTCTGATCCCATGGCTGTCCACACACTGTACCTCTCTTTTCTCTTGTCTAATACATAACACGGTGCTCGACGTGATGAGGAACATTACACTCTTGTTGCGTAAGGAACACTCAGTATGGGGTTTAAATGCATATCGTGTGATGTGATGCACATTTTTTCTTTTTTTTCAAACTCATCTGACATCATGCAGAGCCAAAAAGAGAAGAGCATGCAAGCACTGTGTGAAGCGTAAAGGCTTTCTTTACGGGTGGCCTGCTTGGAAGTCTGTCTCCTCACTTGCTCCCGTTCTCCTTATTTGCTCTTGCATGCTGCTTAAAGCTCATGCGACGTCTCTAGGCTTGTTAACGCCGAGCACATACAGGTGGCGCCATCTGGGGTTCGGCGCTTCCTTGCCTCTACCCCGTCTACGTACAAATCCCTCCTCCGTGCTGTCTTTGCAGGCGCATCAACGTGTGGAGTCCCCACAGTGAACTCTACTTCTTTTTCATGGAAACAAACCCCACTTCCTCCGATTTTTTTTTTTTCCTTAACAGCGTGACTCCCTAATTGCATCGTGGGGGATCTCGTGTTGGCCGATGGGAGGAGCCGTTCTGCTGCGTAAGCTTGTTTTCTTCCCCCAGCTGATTTAATTCGCCTGCTTTATCCAGAGGCGGAAAGTTGAGGCCAAGACGCGCTGTGCACTCTGCTGATGCTTCTGATTTCCCCAGATGTTGTGCTGAGGCACACCGATACTTTAAACATGCCTTTACCGTTCCATAAATTTCCATGCACAATCAGAAAAAGCTCCCACTTACGGCACAAAAATCATCCTAATACTCTACTTTGTTTTGTTGAAATTCATCGGACATCAATTGTGCAGTGAGGGTGTGGGAATAAAGGCAAGAAAGCCAAGTGAAAGTTAAAACATTTTGTCAGTTAGCAGAAACTTTTCACACCGTACCCGACAAGATTCACTCATTTCGCACAAACCTTTCTGTTCACGTTTGATGAAACACCTCCATCTTTCTTACCTTAGACGGCATCAATTAACATGTGGGCAAAATCTCACAATTGCACTTCCAAAGTGTTTCGGCAAAATTAGTCTAACTTCAAACCGTGTCAGAGCTCTAGTGGCAGCTAGTTTAATAGAGCAGTTTAATCCACCTGTCAGGTCAGTAAAGTGTGAGGTTTGAAGAGGGACCTTGTTAAACTATCAATTCAGCCAACAGAAACCTTTCTTGTGCCTGCAATGTCAATTTTTGATTTGAGTGAATTATGTGCCCCTGAAAAAAAACCCCATGAACTTTTTAAAATTTCTCTTCTATATGATTACTTCACTGACACAAAATCACTGTGTGCATGAAGCTAGTCTTTGACCACACATTACCTTCCAAATGTTAAGATGCTAGCAAAAAAATACTGATGGTGATTTGCCCTGCAATATGTGAACCTTTCACCCTCTGTGCAGCTGTATTGTATTTTCAGTTCAATTACAGCATATTTTTTCTCTTTCATGGAAAACTTCATTATGCTTTTGTGGCAGAAAAAGCTGCAATTTGAAAAGATCTTGCAGGCATGCAACCAAGTATTGTCTAAGTTGTATTTCTGGTAGTGTATACTGTAGAAGGACCCTACACATCTCCTGTAACGTCATTCACATTCCCCTCTGCTTTTAATGTTAGCTTGTGGTTTGAACAAATGTAGATCTTGACCAGCGTTTGGGTCGGCGGAGGCAGGAAGACAGCAATCTTCGACTTGAAATGACCCTGTGGTTGCAAAGGTCTAGGCACTTGTGGTACTAGAGTCACTGTCCCTGCTTTCCACTGAAGTTCATCTCCTCTGTCAGACTTGCAAATGTCATTTCAAGATGTCAAGGGGGTTTGCTCAAGCTAAAACGAGGCCGTAAAGTGGCTCTCAAAATCCAGCCGCAAGCTCTTATGCAACCTCGTATTTGCCTTTCTCGTAAGTTCCTCCATTTTCAGACACGATGGAATCAGAAAAGCAGAACTCGACTTTTTCCAGTCAAGAATCTGCTCCTTGACAAGTATTTTTACATCCACCCCAACAGCATTCGGCCCTCAGTTCTGTAGGCTGTGTGATTTGGGCCTATACAACAAACAGGTGGCGAACAAAGCAAATGCCATCATCTCTGAGCCTGCCCTTCCTCACATTCTGTGTTTCCTAACGTGCTCCCATCTGCTCACCAGTCTTACAGCAGCTGAGAAAAACAGGTCAAAGGAGCTCTTTACCTCTGTTGCTCAGAGCCTTCGCAGTGTTGGTGAATGTATAAGAGGGCCGGCTGTGATCGGCTGTCAGTCGTGATGTCAACAACTGGCCCGTGCGATGACTGTGATGCTGACGGTTTGCTGCGCCTCCGTTGTGAAACAAAGCATTAACACCTAACACTGGCAGCCAAGTGTCTGTTATTTCCTGTTCCTGTGAGTAATGATGCTTTTAATACGAGCTGTGAAACTAATTGCTCATCGGGGCAAATAAAGATAAAAACTGAACTTGAAGGTGGATGACAGCAAGGTGGTGTTTTTATTGCATCATTTTTTTCTTTCCAACAAAAGAAACCTCACACCCACCCATCCCTTTAAAAAAACACCCACTGGCTTTTCCTTAAAGACCCTGAAAATCTCAGTTTCTTACTCTAAGTGGTGGTTCATGCATGAGCAGAATACTTATTACGAAAGTCAGAGCTGTTTTGGTTTTGCCATGTAAGAGATTTCTCCATTTTTGTTCCTATTCCTCGTGTTTTCCACTGGTTTGAAGTGGGCAGGGCTCAGTTGTGGGAAAGATGATGTCACACACTTAATATGCACCAATCAGAATCTGGTTAGTTTGTTGGTTTACTCACATCAGTCCATTATGATCAAACCAAACCCACACAGTCCAGATGAAATTGCCAAAAATACCCACAATGCAGCTCGAAAGCTTTTCTGTGGGGACATTCAGGTGTGTTTTTGGGAGTTGCCAGTGCAGCCTCAACCTTCAAGCAGAGGTGAAGCAAGCTGCAGAAGTATGGTAAGCTCACTTCTTTGTGACTCCACATCCACAAGTAGTTTTTTTTTTTTTTAACTTTCAGCCCCCACTGGCAATCACTTAAGGCAATCAGATTTCACATGGCCTCGAAATGTATGCAGCCTTTTTCCCCATGTGCAGCAGCACTCCCCAAAACCTGTGAACAGACTTTGATGTGTAAAAGTGTGGCCTTCATACTGTTTATGGATCTGCAATGAGTTATGAAGGGGTACCTGCTGGTTTCCATCTCACCAGTTACACGTGGGCACTTATAGATCATCTTGTACGGATGAGCGAAACTCAACAGAGTCATTAAGAGACAGTTTTGCAAACTTTTACCTCAGCCTTAAAGGACCATCAGGGCTTTAAATGCTTGAGCACATTCTGGGTAGTAGGCAGCAGCCAGAAACAGGGAGTTTAAAAAAAACGGGCCTTTCTTTGGCTCCATCATGGAGCATCATCCAAATCGCTGTGAGAAGGTAAACAGGAGACAGGCCAGACAGAGTGATGTGCTTCTTAATGTCTAACAGGTGCCATGTTCTCATTATCACACCCATAACAGCTGGGAGATGCTGGAAAACAGCCTCATCATCAGGATCACTCCGTGGATTGTAATTTTGTAAATCTGTGTGTGCACGTGCAGATACTGCATGTGTGTGTTTGTACATGCCTTCACATGTGACTGGGCATGTGCACGCACTTATGTCTTATATATCTGCAAAGCGGTGTGTGTGTGTGCATCTACCGTGGAAGCAATTTCAATGCTCCATTATTTTTATTACAGTTCACACACACACTCTTTCACACACAGGCAATAATATGATAATCCGTGATATTTTAGGAACCTGGAAATGAAAGACAATATATTTCCCCCCAACTTTTTCCGCTTCAGCCCCGCTGCTCCCTCTCTCCTCCTTCAATTTTACCTCCATTTCCCAGTGTGTCTCGCCCCGTCCCAGAAGTGCGGGAATGTGTGAAGTGTGTGTCGAATGTAAATGGAGTGGGGAAGCGGCGTGTTGCCCTGTCACTCTGTGTGGCCTTGTCACACTCTGGCTGTGTGGAGTGGCTCCGACATGCCCTCTGGCCCTGCCCATCAATTATAGATGGAACCAGGTGCCAGAGAGTGCATACCCCAAACACAACACAATATCACACACACAGGTATAGGGCCGGGTCGGGCCACCAAATAAATATGCTTGGATAAACAGAATGCAATCGTCGAGGAAAAGAGTCGGCTTGTTTGGGGAGAAATGTGAGAGGTTTAGGATGATAACAGGTTAAATCAACCGACTATTTGGAGGCACATACAGTGTACAATAGCAGAGGCAGACTTACCATACAATGAGTCATTTTTTTGCACAACGGGTCGTTGATTTCACACAGGGATATACAAAAAGCACTAAAAGAGTGAGGCTAAAGCTGCAACTTCCAGGCAAAATAAGTACTCACTGGTTGATGATCCTTGCAGAAGACATTAAAATAAAAGAAGAGCATTGTTCTTGTATATCTCTTTATGTATGGCTGTTCAAAGCATAAACCTGTTTGACTTTTTATCTTGTGATTTAAATGAGACAAAAGACTTGAGATGTTTGGTAAACGGGTAACGTTGGCTGTGCTTTTTTATATGTAACCTTTAACCCTCCAAACAAATAGTTAGTCAACGATATGTCAACTCTTAAAGCAGGGAAGTAAACTTCAGTTACAGAGTTTGCAGCTTATGCTAAGGCAGATAATTTGAAAAGCGCATTTTGTTTTCTAATGTTTTGCTGCTTGTTCTCACTGTCATGACGATCTGTCTTTATTCCAAACATCTGGCCTAAAGACTGCAGTTGAAAAGTGGCTAACAATTACAGAAACAAATAAGCTAATTAACGCTCTTCTTGTAATTTTCATTCTGGAAAAGACCAGAAACTGAAAAAGACACCATCATCCGAACTCTGTAAATGTTCCTCACTTACTTTATTCCTCACAGGACCATGCACGCCATTACAATTTACTAAACTATGATCAGACATGTCCTGTTCAGGTGAGACGTTTTAGGGTATGGTCAATTGTGGGCATTTTGAACCCCACGTGACTCTCACCCAGCCAGCCTTTGTCTTCATCAGCACGGCACGGTTTCTCCTCAAGCAACTCTTGCTCAGTGGCTGCTCTCTCCCCCGGTTTGACCTGTCTGAAAAGGAGAATGAAAAGCTGGGATGATGTATGCAGAGACACTTGGCAATCGTCAAGGCATCAATCAAATGTTTTAACGCCGTGTGTTCTATTCATAGAGAGTCATTAATCACAGAGGAGGGCGTCTAGCTGCAGCCTCGAAAGAGCCTGTAGCGACAATGGAGGCGTAAAAACTTTTTCTCTCTCTGAAACTTGAAGCTGAGCTGCTTATCCGTGGAGTGTGGGTACGGACAAAATGTAGGCGTTAACCTTCAGCACAGCAGAGTGCATCTCCAAACATGCGCGCGTTGTGTTCCTCGGAATAAGTTCATGAATATCATATGCACACTTCCCTGGTAAAATGCTCTCTGCTTTTCACGTCGGGAGGGCTCTTCTGTGGGGATGGGAGCATGACGAGACACACACTCACACACACGCACACACACTGCAGCTGTGCATGTTTTTCCAGCTGACAGCATATCGATCAGCCTCTTGTTACATTATGATAGCGTTCCTCACAGTGTTATTCACACCATTAGACTGACAGAAAATAGCACCATTGTGAATTCTGCATCACTCTTGCGCCTGTGGGGCTTTAATGTCTGTCCAGATGGATTTCCTGAAATTAACATTTTCAAAGTCGCTCAGCAGTTTTGCTCAATATTAATTCATAACGGTTACTAAGAGCAAGGCTAGACGACAACAGGAAACTCAAACAGGCATTTTTACTTCTGCTGCGAACCCAACAGCTGGGGCAGAGCTACATCAGAGCTGCACAAAGATATTTATGGATTGAAATATAATGATTGCACAGGTCCCGTGTGTCACCACTCAGGCTACATACAGGTGACAGTATGTAATTATAATTCTCTCTTAACAAGATGTGAGAATTGAACGTCAGTCAAAGATGAAGCACTGGAAGGCTGGTCTTTTTAAAGAGGAGAATACATTATCTCGAAGTTATTTTGATATGCATATCAATCTAAATGGAAAAGAAGATTAAAGAAGAACGCTAGAACATACCAAAACCTCTGAGTGTGTTTAACTGAGGAAAGAGTGCATTTGTGATCATTTGTGATTGACAGTGTTATTTCCTCTTTCAGAAGTTACAGTCCTGCTTTAATATTCCAGCAATCAACATACCAGTCTGTGTGGCTAGCTAGGTAGACATAAATGTATAATTATACATAGGTGGCGCTATTAAGAGGCTTAGCTTCTCCAAAATTGTCACAAAAAAAGGAAATAACGAAATGAAATAAAATCATGATCTTTTTATTCTATATTTTAAATTCTATTTTAGATGAGGCTGGAAAGGCATTGTTTATTTTGTTATTTTTATATTGATATATGGAAGATGGTATTTGAGAGACTACCTGCTTTATTCTGTATGTACGGCATACAACATAGTGTAACGTTTTGTCCTAGGTATCTCGTGATCTTGCTCACGCCGAAATGGTCATGGCGAAAGTGAGTTTGCGTGGTGTCAAAATCTCAGAGCCGCTGCCTTGACTGGATTTTACTCAGACTTCACCCAAGTGCTTTAAATGGCGACTTGAGAGCGATCATTCTCAGCGATGCTCCGGGTCATAACTGGACGAGAACAGGATTAAACCGACACAAAGGCCCCGCCATATAAACCACAGTTACAATACTTGTGCGTCATGCTTCACAACCACTTCATCCTGACAGGTGACACAAGCTTAACTCACTTAACGCGATGGTTCCCAGTCTGCGAGGAGTGGATGAGAAATCTGAAGAAAGATGATTAACAAACAAGTAAACAGGCCAGAAACATTATTCCTGCTGCACTTCAGTTCTGTTGGGTTTAATCTTCACTTTTTGATTGATCAACACACCGATTTATAACACTGAACCTCTTAACAGCTCAGAGAAAAGAGCAGCCTGTGACAAATTGTTGTGAATAGACTTCACTTTGGTTTCAAAGGTCACAAGACAGAAATGTTGGAAACCACTTAGTCAAAATAACTACAATCTGCACTTAATTACAGCAATTACACGAACCGATGGGAGGCATCAAGTCCACTTTATAGGAATAATTTTTAAGCAGCAGTAGTTTTTGTAGTATGTGGTGTGAAAATGCGGCCGACCAGTTGTTGAATCACAGTATCAACGGACTTTAATTGGCTTAAGTACAAATCAGAGAGTTCCCAAATGGCTACCTCGCACCGCATGTGGCCATTGTGCAGTTCATAGTCGTGTATGATTAGCCATACGCCTGCAGTGATGCACTCTTGAGAAGTGCTTCTTATTCAGTGGGAGACTGCACACACACACATACACACGCGCACACACACACACACACACACACTAAGTGTTTACACTGAGTAGATAGATAATTATTGAGATAATCATTATCATTACAGTATCATTAAAATAATTGAATTAATCATAAATACTCACAGTAATACCCCCTCTAGGTGGTGACGAGCCGGATGGTAAACTGCATAAAATTCTGGCTGCTCGTATTCCTCGAGGATCTTCTCACTTATGACACGTTCATAAAAAACAAAACAAAAAAAAAAAACACGGGGCGTCTCGCTTTGGCAGAGGAGAGTGCCAATCCCCTGAGTGAGCTCCTCCATAGAAAATAATGAAAAGAAGCACGTTTTAAAAGGCCTCGTCTGAGCAGTAATAGCTGTGTTTCCATTCCATCCAACTGGCGGGCTTCGCTCCGAGCTCAAACCCGGATGCAAATGAGGTGGCGCGCGGCAAAATAAATGGGCCGCCTTGACATAAAAATGTCAGGAAAGCTTGCGCTGATGAAGAATCACCGTGTTTCTTCCAGAAGTTGCCCAGTTTTTGGGAAAAAGATGCCATAACGAAGGCTGTGCTTAAGTAATGCGTGTATAATGCCGTCGGAAGACAAAAATAATGACGTTCAGTGAGTCACAGTGCTAATCCACTGACTGAGAATGAAACTGTGTCTTCGGTGTGGGAGTGACAGCGGCGTGACATATCTTAGGTTGCCGTGCGCCGATATTTCAGGACACCCGACTGACATCAAACGCTGCCGCCGTGCCATTCTCGCTCGCTGCGCCCTGATTTATGCAACAACATTGGGGACAAACCTCAAGCTAAGGAACGCTGTCGAGACAACCTGTGATGTTTCTATTAATTAACCAGCGGTGGTGTTTATTCTCCCCGAGCCGTGCCTCGCGTTCATCCTTGTGGGCCGCGCGCCGTCTATGATATTACAGCAGCGAGTGACGTTTGGATGCTAATTGTTGTGGACACGATGAAGCGGACGGAGGAGCGCCGAGTGGCTCCGAGCTTCCATGGACTTAAGTGGCTGTGGTGGATCAGTAAAGTGCTTGTGGAGGCACAGGGGAACCTAACCCATCTCCTGTTTCTTTCTCCTCGCCCCACAAATGCAGCACAGTCACTGAATGCCCTCTTCTCCTTCATTACATATTCACCCCTCCCCCTCCTCCTCCTCCTCCTCCCCCTCTCTCGCTCTCTAATTTCCTCTTTCCATAAATCTCTCTTTGCCACGTTCCCTCTCCCTGCTCTCCTCTCTCCTCCATTTTGTAGCCGAGGCGTTGCTCGGTGCTCATCATTTCTGTCGAGCCCTGATTCACTTTCCTGTAGCCCCTCTCTCCATCCATCTTGCCGGCTTTTCAGCGCCAGCGCCGCCTTCTCGCGGATGCAGCCTCTCCTCCACCTTCTCGGCGCTTATCTCCTCATCCTCCCATCAGTCTCCATCAGGGCTGACTGCTGCCACTTCAGACCTGTCTGTCCATGCATCTCTTTCTTATTCCCTCCCTCTCCTTGCAGCGCACACTTGCCTCTGTCTTCCTCCATCCGTCTCTCTCTCTTCCCGGCGAACAGACAGGCGCTGCTGCACTGACACGAGCAGGGGTTTGGAGCAGCGGTGTTGAGTGGGAGGGAGGGGTGGGGGTTCATACCACTAAAGCATTTTGCTCACCAGCTATTAGTAAAAGAGGCCACAGACGGGTTTGTTGAATGTCAGGAAGATTACAAATCCCCCACGTCTGATTTATTGCACACGGGGGAGAAAAACAACCCCTCCCTGTGACTTCATGTTTATCAAAAAGACACAGTTTGTATCTTTTTGTGCATGCATGAATATGAGAGAGAAAAAGTTTGCGTATCCTTGTTTTGTTTTGTTTTTTTTGTAAAAATTAAAATTACAAAGAAGATTTTGAAGGTATTTTAAAAAAAGAATTCTGTCATGATAGCATCTTTTAAATGTTTTCCAAAACTGGTGCCGCAATTTGATTGGTGCGACACCTGTGTGGGCGGGCCCTAAAACGGTTTAAAGTCAACGCTCTTCAAGCGCCTTGCAAAACATGTTTCTGTTTAGGGGGTAAAAAGTCCTCGTAAAGTCGACGGCGTCACGGAAAGTTAGCGAGGAGAAAATAATGAAATAATCAAGAGGAGCGAGTGAGGAAGACGTTACCCTTGGAGACCGAACGCGAGATGAAAGGCATCCTGTATAGGAACAGGAGGACAGCGCGGGGCACATAAGCAGCGAGGAATCAGTGAATCTTTACGGAGCTCCAGCCTTTGCTGCTGAGAGCTCACAGTATAAATCATGAATCATTTACAGTCTCTTTCCCTCAGGAGCCTGTGTTTAAATATTAATGCTCTCCATTCAGATCACAGCCACCCTGACCCGCATAGCTAGGTCTACTCCCCAAGGACAGCATGTGCGCACCCTCCCAGCTCGCACACACATACAAAGCACTTCCATGGATCATCTATAGGCATGGATAGAAAATACAGAACCACTAAAAAGCCCTGCCATACATCATGCAGTCCCTCAGGTCTGTGCACACATGTGAACTCCACACAAAGACCCTACAGAAAAGTTTGCTCTGTCCGTGTGCTAAAAATGGCTGTCTTTGATAAACACAAACATACACCCAAGTAGATGCATGCAAATCTTTCTGAGGGAAAATATTGCAGCCAGACTGTGAGAAACATCTTTTTTAAAATTTATTATTTTCCGCTGTTCTTCGTGTTGGCTGGTTTTGGTTTGCACACTGGAGAGGAGCATGTGGGTGGCCAAAATGAATAAGTAACATTATTTTCCTCCTGAAAACAAGCTGAATCCGGGTGGTCCAGAGGACAAAACAATGGAGAAGGAATCCCACCGCAGCCGTGCAATTTCCAGCTCTGGCAGTGTTTGTGAGTGGGAAGCTGGTGAGGGATCAGGTCCTTGTCACTGCGCTAGATGCTGGTTTGTTAAGCTGCGTGCTCTCCCGGTGAAGCTCCTCGCTGTTCTGACTCCCAGCCAACGAATAATCATACAGCATCAACAACAAATCAGGTCCCTCAAAATAGTTAAAAAGTTTGGTTGAGTTTAGGCAACCAAAACTACTTTCTTAAAGCAGCAACAAATCTTTATCTTCATTTTTTGGCCACTAGGGGGC
>JBCAUF010000046.1:5822883-5833664 GCA_038406115.1 Haemulon aurolineatum | reverse complement strand
ACCTGTCTGTTACATTGTTCTATCTGTAAACATTTCTCAATAATGTTACTGTGAAAAGACATTTAAACAGTTACATTGTATCATTAAAGGGGGGAAGAAACTGTTATTTGTATTTAAATGTTGCATCACACTTTGATAGACTGACATTTTACAATACAGAACAACCAAACAGCAGCTATTTTTTGTTTAGCTATTGAGAGGCATAAAAGAAAATGTTAACTTCTGATATATTTAGCTGTTATAAACTATGCTAACATTATGACTTGTGTTTGATGACAGACAGTAAACACTGGCTCAGCTGTCAGCTGTTCTCTTGTGGTTGGATCATGTTGTGCTTTTTTTTTTTTTAATTTCTTTCCATCTTTGCATCAACATCCACAACTCTCTCACACCAGACATTTCATGTGACTTGCAATAGCAGGAGCACAGATGTACCAAATTAAATGATGGATCCATTCAGCAGGAACCATAGCAGGGCCCTAACAGTAGAACACATTAATGATACCGTATATACACAATGATATATAATATAATAATCACACCCAGTCACACCTTTGCTTTATTTTGTCATTTGCTCGGTGTTGGTCATTACATTTAATGACTTACTTAAACCATGCCAGTAACGCTGAGGTAATATCTGTCGGTCCACCATTCATGAAGCGTTTCAGCAAGTTTGGTATATATAGTCATGCAATTTGTCACAGGACACTAATGTTAAACTTAAGGATAAACATCCTCTAACCAATTTCATTACTGTAGCTCCATCACGTTTTTAATTTGTCATAAATGACTAAATACCTGAAAAACAGAAATTCCCATTAGCCTCAGCTGTAATTTGTCTTTGTTTCAAATAAACAAATGCTGAATTAGGATGGTTACCATGGTATACATAACCATCAATGCCTCACAGAGCTGCCAGCATGGCTTTAGACCTTTTTTATTCATCATTTGCACCACGCTATGTGATTCATTTCAGTTTATTAAATCAACATTTATATGACATATTTATATTTTAATATTGCAAGAGTCAGACATTCCTACTTGCCATGACAAAAAAAAAGCCCAGGTGTATCTAATAACATTAACGATGGCTTCATTTCATTCAGGTGTGCCAGGCAGTCATGGCAGTGTGTCAACAATAACAGCGCAGGCTCTGACACTGGAACAGTGGCAGCGCCATCGTTAATGTTATTAGCTACACCTGTGCTTGACAAGCCAACATGTCGGCCTAATTAAATATTAGTATTTGTTGTATAGAGACGATAATGAACATGCTGGATAAATGAGGATTGTGAATTTAATGAATCACTTTGCCGTCGATTATAATATAATAATCACACCCAGTCACACCTTTGCTTTATTTTGTCATTTGCTCGGTGTTGGTCATTACATTTAATGACTTACTTAAACCATGCCAGTAACGCTGAGGTAATATCTGTCGGTCCACCATTCATGAAGCGTTTCAGCAAGTTTGGTATATATAGTCATGCAATTTGTCACAGGACACTAATGTTAAACTTAAGGATAAACATCCTCTAACCAATTTCATTACTGTAGCTCCATCACGTTTTTAATTTGTCATAAATGACTAAATACCTGAAAAACAGAAATTCCCATTAGCCTCAGCTGTAATTTGTCTTTGTTTCAAATAAACAAATGCTGAATTAGGATGGTTACCATGGTATACATAACCATCAATGCCTCACAGAGCTGCCAGCATGGCTTTAGACCTTTTTTATTCATCATTTGCACCACGCTATGTGATTCATTTCAGTTTATTAAATCAACATTTATATGACATATTTATATTTTAATATTGCAAGAGTCAGACATTCCTACTTGCCATGACAAAAAAAAAGCCCAGGTGTATCTAATAACATTAACGATGGCTTCATTTCATTCAGGTGTGCCAGGCAGTCATGGCAGTGTGTCAACAATAACAGCGCAGGCTCTGACACTGGAACAGTGGCAGCGCCATCGTTAATGTTATTAGCTACACCTGTGCTTGACAAGCCAACATGTCGGCCTAATTAAATATTAGTATTTGTTGTATAGAGACGATAATGAACATGCTGGATAAATGAGGATTGTGAATTTAATGAATCACTTTGTGAGGTTTTTATGTATCTATTGATTAATCTATAATAGCCTAAGTAAGCACTGGAGCAGTCTGTAACAGCCAGGCTGTCACACTCCAGCTTGCATAGCAGCAAATTGATGGCTTGCCTCAGGCCAGTGTGGGTGAGTCTGAGACAGGCAATGCTGCATTTCCAATAATGCTTTTTTTTTCTCGCAATCTCTGTCGGAACACACACACACTTACACACACACACACACAGACACACACACACACACACACGTCTGTGTAGACTATTTGTGCACACGCTGATTTATACACATAAATATACTTACACTCATACAGACATGGACTATTATGTAAAAAAAAAAAAAGTAATGTTTCCACGTGACTCCAGATTGTCATGTTGTTTACTGTTAACAGCTTAATAGACACTGATTTTCTTTTAACTGCTGTCTATGGTCCCAAGACAATTCGTGCAGGGACACAGATCACAATCTCTCCTGGTGGTGTGTATGTGTGTGTGTGTATGTGTGCATGTCTGTGTGTACAACCACACAGCCGAGTAAAACTTCTCCCCGATTGTTGCTCCTTCTATTATACGGTGTCAGAATATTTTTCTCCCCTTTCAAAGAAAAGCTTTTCCTCATCTCAGCAGAGCTAATCTGTCTCCCCCAACAAACAACTCGCACTTTGGCGATCAATCTCCGCAGCGAAAGCTCGACTCACACGGCTCCAATACCTCCCATTCAAACTCTGTGGTCTTAATATCCACCCAGGAGAATATGACCAGACTGGTAAGGTTATTAAGATATGAACCATTAGTCGGTAATGTGGTGGGAAATGGCTCATGACCTCCACCTTAGTATTTAACATTTAAATGTACTGCATGACTCATGACAGCCATTTAGAGAAAGGAGAGAGAGTGAGGGTGGAGTGTTTGCGTGAGTGAAAGGCTGGGAAAAGAAAGGCAGCGGGAGCGAGGGAGCGGCGGTGGGATGACTTGTTAAATTGCGGGTCAGACGGAGGTGAGATTAGAGTTTCTCAGGTGAAATGAGGTTAATGTTATTTGGAGCGGATGCAAATTCATCGATTCATCAAGCGGCTTCAGCGTATGGAGCCGGTGTGCTCGCTTGTTCAATGAGTCAAAACTGCGCCAGGAGAGAAAAAAGAATATTATTTTAATAAGATAGATATGAATTGTCAATTTAAAAATCTTGATTGACTGCAGTTGTTGGTTTGCATAACCTGTAAATGCTAAAACAAATTCACATACCAGCTTGTGCGTGCAGGAACGACATAATCAACTTAATATTGCGAAACGGACAGGTGGAGGTGAAGCAATTTTGGTGGGGCTGAAAATAATTGAGATTATGGTTATCAGCTTAAGTGAATGAGCAGCGATTGCACATTTCATTTCAACAATAATAACAGTGCATGGAGCAATATTCGACAAGTGGGTGTATTAGGGCGCACATGAGCACCCAGGTGACACAACACAAGCTGCTGTCAGAGGTTTCATGCTGTCATCACCTAGCTAACGAAAACAAGGCAGCGGAAGACCGCAAGCTAGCAAAGCATTGAAGAAAATGGCAAAATAAATGGGCTTTGCAAATGTTGCATGAGGAAGGAAATGCATTTAGCACAATTGTGAAGCCCTGCAGGAGTGACATAATGAGAATGTAAACAGAAACTTTGCAAGAAATATCTGCAGGGCTCCTTTAAATCAAATGTCCAAACCTTTTGAGATGTAAATGTACAGCCAATTGCTTTCTATTCTGACATCCACAACTAACACAATTTTGCTAATAAAGTAAAAATAAGGGGACAACACTGAAGATCACCTTTTTTGTCTTGCTGTCTGGTTAGCATGTTCTTACGTTACCATGAATACACAGTCCTGTCTGAGTATAATTTGCAGCAGTGACCAGCTGTTTTAGGAAATTACTTTTAGTGTTTTTGTGAAGATGAAACTATGTGACCTGTTTTTAAAGACAGCATAGCCGCAGGTGCTGCGCCATTTGCTAATAATGAGAAAAAAGCCTTTTCATCAGCATCATGAATAATATTATGACTCCTCGATTGATTTATCAGGTGTATATTATATAAAATTCTCTCTTTTCTCTGTACAAGCACTTTACTGTTTGTTTTCAAACGCGCTCTATGGATAAATGAACCCAACTTTATCCGACGACGTCCATGTGGTTTGTTACAGCCTCTTTGCAAAGAGATAAACAACAGTCAGAGCTGAGATGCATCCTGATTTCTGCTGTTCAGCTTCCACTTTGCCTCTGCTGCACAGCTACAAATGGATTAGAAGATAGTAAACAAATCCATCTATTCTTATCCAGAGCTGCTGCTTAAATGCCTTATGATTGAAACATACCTTATATTATAGTCTATAGTCTATTACAGTCCAATGTATCGGGAGGTAGACTTAACGGAAAGACAATCTGCAGGTGCCGCACACTTTAAATAAAGCTTCTGGCTCTTAATTGCTCCTCTGTGTCTCATACACTTGATGGCTAAAATGATGCCTTTGGTGAAAAAGACGAAATGATTTTGGTCCATTTAAAGCTGACGTACACAAGCTGATATATTCTGGGAGACCTGCCAAAAACGGGTATTGATGAAGAAAGTAACTATGACCTCTGTTGCCTTGGAAATACGGCCAAACTGACCCAGTTTTCACAGACGTACGCATTAATATCCTGAGATTCAAGATGATAAAGGTCTGGGCGAGAGGGCTAACGTAATATTTCACAGTAATTATACCCTCAAAATTCCTTCTAATTAAGTTGATATAATTAAACTGTCCAGTGTGCCTTCAGCTCTTGTTCTTTTTCACAGCTTGATCATCATTTAGCGCCTCAGACAGCACAGATGTGATTTCAATATCCACACATGCACTGAACACCAAACAAGGCGAGACAGAGAGCGAATCAGGTGAATAAATAAGAAATGATGAGACTGAAGGCTGCTCTAATATGAGGCGCCTAACTCGGCATTTCACTCTGCGAAACACAGCGCTCACACTTGCGCTGTTAAACGTCGTCAGCGTGCGATGTTCGGAGGAACCCAAGAGTCATTTTGTGATGTAATTTTCCATTCTGTTGCAATCACTTTTCCAAAAACCTGCCACGTTGTGAAATAATTAGTGTGGACTCACGCCGTTTGACTGTGTTGACGTTTCTGATTGCTAAAAATTTGCATGCAGGCTTGCTGGAAATGACTTTGTGGCAGTGCATTGTCTTTATTCGGTCAGATGCCCATAAAGAAACCGGCCAATGAGAACATCAATCTGTATGAATCTGTATCACATGTATTAAAGAAGATGCAGGCACTCTGTTGTTTTACACAGTTAATAAATGGTTGCAGCTTGCCAGGGTGAACTTGTCCTGCTTAAGAATGTCAATAAAGGCTGTTCAAACCAGATCCAGCCCATTGAAAGGGACACATTCACATCATGTCTCTAATCCGTTTGCATACATCCGAATGTGCCCTCGTTCATATTCAAATAAACAGACAGCTGAGGTTAGTTTGGATTCACCGAAGTCAGACAATGACACACAGACTGTCTAACCGACTGAGGCAGAGGTAGACCAGCAGCCCCCGTGTTCTGCGAGGTAAAATTACTGATTTTGTCAAAGGAGTATGGTGGCTCTGGAGAGAACAATAACAGCCTCAGTTTCCCATCAGAAAAGGGTTTCTGATGTCAAGGTAAAGTGGTGAAAAAACTCTCAATATAGCATAAACTAAAACTGATGATTTTTTTTTTTCTTTTGCTGCTGTCTCCGTCCACAGCAGCATATTGCTTTGCTTCTCTCCTTCTGGTAATCCGGTCTTCTTCTCCAAACTCGGAGTGTGCCGATTGCTCTGCTGTGAGTAATACCGAGTATGGATAAATACCTCATGCAACCCCACTTAGAAAAAAATCCAAACCATCCCTTTCAACCCAAGAATTCATTTTCCACAAGTGCAGTAATTATATTTTTGAGCTAATAATTGGTAAACTCAAACTTCCACACTAAAACCCAGAGATATCTGTAATTACGATCTAATGTAGATTAGGCTCATTTTGAACTAAGGCTGCTTTGAGAGACAGAGACTGAGAGTTTCATGTTTTCCGCTCAGGTTTTCTCAGGAAGTTGATTATTCATAGGCTGTCAGATAGCGGAGAGGTTTACCCAAACAAAGGAGGAAAGTTTGACGACTCTAAATGCTCCGTGACTCTTCCTGAAATCCTCTTACAAAGTTGAGCCTCAATCTGTTTGTTCTAGCAGCTGACAGCAGCTTCTGATAGCAGAGGTGTGTTCAGAGACATTCCTAAATACTCTCTACTGACTGACACGACTGTAGACAGTGTTCAAACTCACACACACACACACAGACACGAGTTACTGTAGCTGAAGACTCGCACATCTGCAGCATGATAGTACAACACCCTCTCTTCTTGCCAGAAAAAACAAACACACCACCCTTACTTAATTTTCCAATAAATTCCCCAGACAGTGGTTTCTGTGCTGAAAAAAAAGGACAAAAAAACGCTTGAGCTATCGGGACTAAAATCTGTGCAGACACAGTAGCTGAGTAGCGCCAGTGTCCGGCCCGGATAAGAGCTGTCCTGCCAGGTTTTAGAGCCGGCAGAAGTGCTGAGGCTGCAGCTGCCGCACCATCAATAACAGCGGCCTTTACACATCACAGACAACACCATCAAAAACCTACACCTGTATGTACTGTATACACACACAAAGACGAGCACATGCACACGAGAGACATGACTGAGAAGGTGTGACTGGAGAGGATAAGACATTAATTGTATGATAAAATTATTCGTTTCGGATGAAAACTTGTGCTATTCAGTATGATATATTACTTTAGTCAAGGCGACTGTATATCTCCGCTGCAAGCTGTTTTTAATAGATTGTTGGAAACAGTGTGAGGCTGTGATTTCAGAGACAAATCTGCAGCAGGAGAGACAGTAGCACCTTCCGACTGTGACATATCACATCAGTGGTTTTATGTTATCCTTTTGTTAACAAAATATATTTGACACTGGTGGGGCTTTTTTTTTTGGCAAAAGTAAAACACCAAAATAACATTAAAAAAAGGCTGATTTATTTATGCATTTAGACCAACTCGTCTCAAAGACAGAGCTGCTCCGGAGGCAGAAGTCGTCAAAATAATGTGACTGATGGAGTTAAACCTCAATAAAAATCCAGGAGATGTGAGATGTAAGCGAGGAAGTTGTCAAATTTGTAGTGTGACACTTTTTGGAAAAGCACTCAGGGCTGTAGTGGCAAAAAAAAAAAAAAATGGGTGGGTAAACCCTTCTGAGAATGTGTTAATGTCAATCACGTACTTCAGGACTGCTCCTTTCCTCTTGCACTCTGTACAATACAAAAAGTCTCAGTTTTAGAAACTAGTGCATGAACTACTTTAACTAACACAGTGTTAAGGATTGTGAGTTCCGAGTGCAATCGAACGCAACATGCCCTAGGCCCTGGATGTCAACAACAAGGCAACTCTGAGCTCACATGGGGAATATTACTGGCAATTCATATTAAAGTATTGGTAAAATGAACGTGTTTCGTGGCAGATAATGCCTTATTTAGAGGCTGCATTGTTCGTGTCCCTTACACTCCCGTTATATGGATACACTCAGATCTCGAATGGATCTAACAGCATCCGAAGTACTCCATATTACACCAAAACTTTACGGGTGAGTACATGGTTGAAGAAAACTGAACTTGAAATGAACTAAAGTGGATGGAGAAAACTAATGCAAAAACCCAAACAACTTCAACCGCACCATTCACAGCTAGATACTCCCTTCATGGTCTCTTTCAGCTTGTTCCAGCTGTCATTAGTCAGTCCTTTAGATTTGTCCGTCGGCTCCATGAAAGTGGCTCCAGGCAGCACGTCTTGCTCCAGTGCGAGAGTAGCACAAATGTGGTGGTGGGCCGCTCTGTGTCAACAAGATTCACTGGCGTTAAGATGGAGATTTAGCAACGGAAAACAAAATGAGTCATGTTTGTGGGAGTCCTTGCACGCTGAAAGCTCACGGAGGGGGGTCGTCCACTAAAGCCCTGAGTTATGGTGCCTTCAAGTGGGGTCATGTTTACAGTTTTCGTGAGATGAGTCCTTGTGAATACCCCACTCCTTTGTGATATTGACAACATTGAGTATTCCAGCGTCCATGTTGTTGTTGTCTTGCAGCGGCGTTCTCACAACTTGACCATTTAGCTAGCCTGGATTTGTCCAAAGCTACCAGTACCTCTAAAGCTCATCTATTAAGGCTATCCGATGTTCACCTCGAACCAAAAGATGCTTTAGTTTTTGCATCTTATCTCATTTGACACCCTGCGCCACTCAACATCTATCAACAGCATGAACAAACTGCTGCACAGGGCTTCCGAAAGCATCCAAAATAAAAGCAAATTAAGCAGTTTACCCGACAAAACATTACAGCGCTCCTCGGAGACAGAAACGGCCTATTGCTTCACTCTTTCTGGTTTTTACTGTGGCTTAATATGGTCGGTAATGATGGAGCATCTAAAATGTGTTCCTTCAGGCATGACTGGGAGTAATGGGCCCTCCAGTCACTACTGTTTATCTTCCTGGACAGTTGATGGCCCTCCAATGTGTCATTACGCTAACTAGGTATAGCCTCTGTGTGTGTGTGTGTGTGTGTGTGTGTGAGAGAGAGAGAGAGAGCATCTGTATGAGCGTGTGCAGATCTTTGCACCTTGACACGGAGACAAAACCACTGTTGAATTCCCAAACACTGCACTTATGAGTTATTTGCATGCAAAATCACACACACTTGCGCACACTCGCACACACACACACACACACACACACACACACACACACACACACACACACAGATAATGGAGTTTGGATCGACGCTATAGACTGATGGCTGCAAGTCGAGCTGTTTTACATTCTGCGGGGTGTGTGTGTGCTCGAGTGTATCCACCTGTTACAGATCGGGTGTCTCCAGCACCCTGAGACCGGTGACAGGCCAGTGATAAACAACCGCACGCACACACACACACAACAGAGGAATATGCACGACCACACACATATACACACACAGATGCCACGGATGCACATACAGTACCATGCGACACACAACTACACACACAGAGGGACAATCAGACCTGGAGCGCATGCATATACACACACTGTATATGCAGAAAACAGACACACACACACACACTGGAGTGAGCAATCACCCTTTTAGTTCCCGTCTCCATCATCCCAGGCAGAGGGGAAAACACAAGGGGGAGGGTCAGAAAGGCTCGGAGGCCAGACAGAAAAGTGACAAGCCCAACCATGTGAATACCCTCAACCACACACTCCACCATCTTAGCACTCCTCTCACTTCACCGATTCCATCTCCTTTACATCTCCTGACTGGAGACTTAGCGAGCACGGGCTGCCTTTTAAAGTGGTAATCCATGAAATTCTTTTTTTGGCTCCATCTGAGGTGCAAAGTGCTCATTACCGGGGTGTTTCTGCACAGCACTTCCCCGAGATCGTCTGTCAGTCATGCCGCGCGCTCACTTTCTGTTGATGAAGTTTGGCTTTCTGTAGGCGGTGCTCTCTTCTTTGTCTCCCCAGTCATGGCGGCTGTCAGCGCTCATGTTAACTACCAACAGGAGCTCTTTGTCTGCTCATTCCAAACAAGCCCGAAACAATAAAAGCGTCAGAAGTGGTTGAGAACAGTCAGAGAAGCGAATGTTTTCATGGAGGTGCTCAATCAGGAGCAACAAAGTGTCGCACTAACACTCATAATCAATACCTCCCACACGTGTGCACGCAACCTCTCTCTCTCTTTCTCACTCGAACTCTTTATTTTCAATCTACATTCAAAAGCAAATGTAAAGCAAAAGCCTTCAGTGGTGAGGCATCGTGTAGCCTCAAAGGTTCAGCCAGCCTGTCCTCGATCTGAGCCCTGAGCCAAGAGGCTGAGAGAAAAGGAATTTTTCACTTTTAAATTGTATTTGTACGTGCTCAGCCTCCACTTGCCAGGAATTCCGGAGGAAAAAGCGAGTGTTCGCATTTTTCAAAGAGAGCGGCGCTCCCACCAATGACAGGTGATAAACAGCACCACCCAAAAAACTGAAGAAATATTTGTGAAAACTGTGTAAAGTCTTTTCAGGTAGAGCGCTCTATGTATTTCTCCACAACATCGTAAGGTTTCGGTTGCTAAATAAATTATTCATCTTATTGAAACATTTCAGGTTATTAACATTTAAACATCCGATTTAGAAATCATTTTTAGACTGCAGTATTTGACCGTAGTTGCCCTCGGTGACGGCAGTTACAGCTCCTGTAAAAGCACATGTTGCAACGCAGGAAAAGCTGATTGAATGAGCCTCCTTGAGTGAGGGACCATCAGGGAGGCCATTGTGAATTCACACCTCGTGGCCCAGAGCAAAATCAAGAAATCAAATCAAACCAGACCGGTGGGTGCACTCTGTTGTGTTATAGTCCCGTAAAAGGCCTCAGACCACCATAAAGCTTCTCCCCTCGTCTTGTAAGGACGGCATTTTGCTCACTTGTTTGCCAGTCAGAAAGGAGCAGTGATATTGGATTCTGCAGAACCAGATTACATTCAAAGCCAACGTTTATTTTGAAAAGGATTTCTTTCCACAATGGCTGCACGCGGCAACCACGGCACGCTTGGGGCGGG
>JBCAUF010000046.1:4756785-4769572 GCA_038406115.1 Haemulon aurolineatum | reverse complement strand
AGCACATGAACAGGACTCTCAGTAAAGGGCAATCAAATACAAAAAGGTTCAAGTCAGCTAGTTTTGAAGGTTGACAGCACTTGCACGGATCTATCGGTTTTATGGATCACCTCAGAATTCACTCTCAGTTATTACAGCAGCATAAATGCACAGCCACATTTAGGCGTGAAAAAACAGAAAACACTCTGCTTTACAGAATGGACTTCAACACAATGTAAATACATTTCTTTCTGAACTAATACCACGCCTTCAAGTGAAACCTTTTACAGGACAGCCATCCATCTAATGAAACAATTTCAAACCTGTGCTTGCCCTTGAAGGGGCCAATCTCAACACCGCAAACACTTTTTTTCCCCTCCGTCGATTCCCGATGACCTCTTTGGATAAACACACACGGCCCCTAAACGCAAACAAGCTAAAGCCTCATCCATATACAGTATGTGTTTGTATGTGTGTGTTTGTTAAGAGGAGGGGCGGATTGAGAAATGATGCATGATGCATGGCAGTTCCTACAGATTGCTTACACAGCTCTGCTTAGCGGCTTTTTGAGAACGATCCTCGCGCCCTAAAGGAGCCCATTTGATTAGAGTCAATCACGGTGACACTCTGCTTACCGCGCGGCGTCACAGTAATGGCTTCGGAACAAAAAAAGAGCACTTTGCGATGTCACCTTTTGTACTCTTTGAAGACGATACAATGCTTGAATGGCGGGAACGGACAGTTTTTACAACAAGTGCACAATGCGACCTTCAGATATAACGAAGCAGTGCATATTAAAAAAAAAAAAAAAAGAAAGGAAAAAAAAGACAAGAAACACAGGGAAAAATAGCTGTCTGGATTTTGTAAAGCTAGCGGAGGTTGATTCAAGGTTGTCAATAAAGTGCACTTGCCATCAAACCAGTGCAAAGGTTAAATATAGCTCTCTGTATGTACATAACTACATATGCAGCAGATGCGCAACCACCGCTGGATATGAGACGTCTGTGGCAACACTATGATAACAGTTCTCTAACGTCAAAATGTAAACATCATTTGATGGACAGCACGGTGATGAGGAAAACAGTCCTCACCAGTACGCTGGAAAATGACATCTCTCGTGTCACGCTCGAGTGTGACAGCAAAGGTTGCGGAGGAATCCTCTTTTTTAAAAAAAAGCACACAACACTGACTTGATTTCGCTGATGAGACGATCAAAATATGGCATCGTATACGTTCGCGAGCATAAGACGATGTCTGCTACGACGGTACATCCTGCTATCACCATGCATCATATTGAACTTGGATTACGGAAAATGAGAGCATGTGAGGGAGAATCTTGGCAGTGGGTCCGTGTTATGCAAAATCATTCAGTATCTCACAAAACAAAAGCAATGACACCCTGATTTACGCTATTTAAAAAATAATGAATTCCAAAGTGCCTTATGGGATCCATCCTTGTGTAGCCAATTTTAATCCACAATTTAAAATGGCTCATTAAGAAAGTAATGGTCATTAGACCATAAGATTGTACTCTATAGGCTCCAGTCATGCATAATGTGTTTCCTCTCACATTATGTGTATAGCATATTTGCTGTCAATTATAACAGTAAGCCTGTTTTCTGTCTCCCTGTCACATGAGTCAAGGGACAAGGTGGTGTGTGGTGTTTTTTTTAATTATGTTATAGTGGTAGCTGTAATGATATACTAAATCTTCCGGGAGCTTTGTTTCAATACTGTTTAATTAGTTTATCAAAAGAATTGACTGTTTGCTAAACCCCTCCCCTGAATAGCAACGTTCCAATCAAAGCTTAGCAACCGTAACCATGGGTTCTATGAGTATGCCGGAGTCTAGCCAGAGAGGTGCTACTCATTATGGAGCTCCAAGAGCGGTGCCTTGTTTTGAACTTTTCCAAAATCAAAAACACAAACAAGCTAACGTCTAATCTGAGCTCCAATCATTAGCACATCCGGCCACCTAGCTTACATAGCATACCTGCAGAAGCCTAGTAACCGAGCCTCACTTTCAAGGCTGAGGAGCACATTAGCCAAGGTCCACTCAGAACTAGCCACATTCACTCATTGTCATTTAAGACAACAAAAAAAGATGAAGGAAGCATGCTTTTGTGCACCTATATCTAAAATCAAGGACCCATTGTTTTAAGCTTACTTTATCCATTATTGTGCCATGCAAGCTTTATAACAAACGATAACTAAGGAGGGCGGGGCTTGGCAAATTATCAATTCATAAATCTAGTCAATCACCCTTTCCAATCAGTCAGTGCAAAGAATCAATTAAGAAGTCAAGGCTGTTTGGTTTCAACGATACTGTATTGCTCGCATATGCTGTAGCATTAGGCTACACTTGCTAATCATGATCAGTAAGTTAGGTGGAACTGGTGTAGGCTAAAATGATACATAAATGTATGAAAAAGCAGATATCCTCTATACTGAATTATAGGCTACATGGGATAACATTTAACTGTATGTCTCCATTGTATACTTCATAAACACTTTGATTTCAATTTGATAGATTTGATGGTAACAACACACAAGAGACCACATTTAGATGGATTTTTCACACTGTAGACACATAAGCAGATAAAAAATAAATAATTTAAACAATATATTAATTTCTGTATAAATGAACATCTATGTTTTGTACAACAAAATACTTCATGTACAATCAAGGGGATAAATGCTGCGCATCTATTGCCTCTGTTCTAAGGATAGTTTAAGACTATCATCGATGTAACCCTTATTGAGGAATTCAACCAGGCTCTAAACCAACTCTAAAGGGAAAGAAGTTAAATGCTTTCGACCACAATTAGCATCTGTTAGTGTTCTGGCTAAGAGGTTATTCATAAGGCCAACAAAACATCCACAATCAATCCTGTGATAGATGTCTTGTTTTGCATGGCTACACGTCAAACTCAGACGTCTGAGTTAGCAATTTAAACAGTCACAATACACTGATCTTTTGATAACAGCTGCTAACAATCCTAACAAATGGGATATACAGGCCTCGCCGCTTCGATACCAGGGATTATATACATATACTGTACAAAGTGAAGGTTAAGACCTCATCCTCCGAGTCAGCTCCACCTGCCGCCAACAGGGTCTGTAGCACCGTTATTTGAAGTAATTGAGTCCTGCCACCAAGAAGAATTTCTCCAGGAAAAGCTCAGAGTCCAAGACGGCGATGTGGGCGGCGCGGCCGATCAGGGTGTTGGCTGTGTTGGGCAGAGCGTGGAACACGTTCTGGCGGATCAGCCGGCACTCTTTAGCCTCCACGAGTGGCTGCAGGAGGTTGTTGATCATCTCGGTGTATACGGGCCCTTCAGTGCAAAAATGAGGGCATTTACAACGAGTAGTGCTACGTACATGAGACATCTTTTGTATTCAAATCCCTGGCAAGAAATACTGTAGTCCAGCACTTAATATACACTTGATGTAACTCTCAACAGCCAATCTATTCCTTTTTAACCAAAGATAATGGAGCTAGCATGATACAATGATACTTTAAGGACATGTTGAGCACATAATGATGCATCGCTCACTGGCACAATGGTTCTTTACATTTACAGCAAAAGATAGATCCTTTAACTATTGCTAGCTGTGTCAGATATCAGCAAAATAAACATAAATGTGTCGCATGTGATAAATGGGTGATCTGCTGTATAAGTAATAGGTGAGTTGATCATGAGAATATTTTAATACTTAGTTTTAGTGTCTTATAAAATTTTGTGGAAACACTGGATCATAATACTTAAAAAGCTGTAAAGAAAGGTAATGAAATTTCTTATCAGTGATGCACTGATGTGATACTGATTGATCTGTGAGCTGCACACTGCTGGTCTCATTTAGTGAACTGATTATTGTCCAGACGTGATCAATCATACGTTAAATGCAGTTTCAATGTCACTTTTGTTACAAAATTATAAAAAAAACAAAAGTCTGTTATGTTAACACTTAAAGTAAATCTACATAACTTTTGTTGAGCAGCTGTCTCTGTGGCCACATGTGGCAATTACATAATAACTGCACATAAAACAAAGTGTCACAGGAACACAAGATGAAAACCACTGACAGATTAATGAGTGCTGAATATGGCGAGAGTGCGTCTTGTTGCTCATGAGTTTAATTTGAAACAGGAATAATGTGTTATTTCTTTGCCCAACAATTACAGAGTGTCTCTTTAAATAATCCCAATTATTTCCATGCAGTGATGTTTAACTTTTTTTTTACATTTACTAAGTGGGATTCTTCTAAGATGTGTGAAAAGAGACAGAACAGAGAGGAGAAGTGGGTCCAGTGGAGCGTGAGTGTGTGCACTTCTGACCTGTGGTCCTGTCTTTAAGAGCAGTTTTGCACATCTCTATTCTGGCCGAGTGGAAGGGAACATAACGGTCCTGTGGAGACGCCACCAACACCACATTCTTGAAGAACTGGATCCCTGAAAGGACACAAGATGAATGTGTAAATGAAACTGCAGTGTATGTGTGTGAGAGTGTGTGTCTGTGAGAGAGAGAGAGAGAGGGAGAGAGGAAGACAGAGGAAAGGAGTGAATTGGTTGTAAAACGCAAAGTACAATGACAGGCTTGATACGATAAAAATGCGTTTTTTCTCAAGTCTCCTGTCAGTGTGCTTTTAAGAGAGTGCACTGGTGGGTTTCCAATGACAGGGTTTGGATCATTTTGTCAGCCTGCCACAGCGCTGGAGGGGTAAAAAAGTGTTTTCAGGCTTATCTTCTTCAAGCCTGTGTGACAAACGACTGCTTTGTTCCACTCACACAGTGGGGAGGCCTCTCACAGGCCGCTCTCAGCTCGCTGGCAGGGGTATGAGTGTTAGCGAGCTGACACATACAGAAATTTGACAAAAAAGACTCCCGATGACAACATTTTCATGAATATTTGAATAGGCCGTCTTTCAAGTAATAGTCTTTAAAGTGAGGCAGTCAATATGTTGTCTCTGTTTTCAAATTCGCCCGCTTCCAGCCGGTTACCTGGCTTCTGACTCAGGAGATAGAGGAATGTTTTCCGCGGATCGACGTGATCTCTGAAGGTGAGCTGCAGCAAGGATCCTGATTTCTTCAGCTTCTGCATTAACCACAGACCTAAGCAACACACACACACACACACACAAACATATGATATTCTTGGATAAAAACAGTCTACATGCTGCTGAGGACCACAAAACATCGAAATGCAGCGCTGCACAGCATTGTAAACACTGTGCAGTGTGCATTTTTTCTTTTTCGGTGGCCTCACCTGTGCTGACCAATGTGCTGTTGTTGTACAGCGTTCCCAAGTGCGGCCCTGACAGCGAGAGGAACGTGTGCAGTTTGGGCAAGTAGCAGCGGAAGCGGGGCCTCGTCAGCACCGAGCGGATGATGATGTTCCCCAGAGAGTGGCCGATGAAGCTGTTGGCCGGAGACAAACAACTTTTTTTCAGAGAGATAAAACTTGCAACTCGAGTGGGTGGCTGGAAACAGTGCCTCCAACGCTGCTGACCCGCAGCACGACACCGCGCTGCGTCTTATTATAGACTCTTCTGCGAGCAGGAGCCCGCTCCGTCGGAGGCTATTTGGAAATTTTAGCTACAACACAGGCAATTACAGGAAATTCATTAACTTGTTAAATGTTTAAACATCCTCAAAGGCAATGACAACTTAATGATGCTCACATAGAGGACATACCATACAAATTAATAGCGCCTTCCCAGCAGTGGGAAATATCAGATTCATGAAGCTATGTCTGTCACTTAGTTTAATTACTGTACTGTTGCAGCTCTACCCAAAATCCCTCATCGCCATGTCTGCTCCCTCTCATCTGTCTCCTACCAAACTAAATATAGAAGGAATGTGGAAAGATCCAGATGCCTTTGTGGCAGTCCATTGCTTTTGTCTTTGATACATACTCTCTGGAGAATACGCCACAATAAAGAAAGTTAACAAACTTGGGTACGAACTCTTGCAAAAAAAAAAAAAAAATTAAAATAATAATTGGCACATTGAGGGCAATTAAGCAGGAAGATGAATAGCTTAATTTGATCGGAACTAGGCGGCACACTGCTGCATTAAGGAGTACGGTCTATCAAGTGAAAGTCAGCAACTTATTGGCACTGCATGATAAGAGCTTTTCATCCATTTTGTGCCACTTGCCCATTTTGAGCTTGCACAGTCTATATATTATCATGAAGCAGTGGTCCTCATGGGTTAAGGCACTCATGCTCAGTTTTTTGTGACAATGCATAGTCTCTGCTGCCATCTACTGACCAAATGAAAACGCTGCTCAAGAGGAAACTGATGATTGCCTCCAGTCTGGACGCTTCCTTTAATAATCAATCAAAATCACTCAAAAGGGAGAGTCGTCTGTAAAGTGTATGTTGCGCGGTATTAAAGTCGAGCCTCTGACCTTATCCTGCCGATGGTGAGATTGTACAGCTGGATATGCTGAATGATCTCATCCAGCAGCCTGTCCGTCATGGTGTCGAAATCTGCAAACGTGTCGGTCTGTGGGGGGAAAACGGCGAGGAAAAAGCACAGCAGTCAGCGCTCCACAAATTGCCCTAAAGCGCTTTCCGAAAAAAAAAAAAAAGCCATGACCGTACATGTTCATCAATTTGTTCCGATCGCCGTCATCTACAACTGTACCTGGTTCCTCTCAGACATGAGGAAGTCCAGCCTGGATCCTGGCAGTCCTAACTCGATAAAAGTCTTCACCAGCCGGAGGTCTGCGCTGTTTCCTGGAAGCAAAGAGGAAATTAGACACGCTGTTTCTGGCTCAGCTCTTGTGAAGTGTGCCCATTAATCATTTAAAAGACACCTGGAATATGTTTTCAGGAATTAGTATTCACAGACTACATAGTGGGAAAGTGATATTCTAATTTTGCAGGACATACTCTCAGAGACGATATTACATTTACAATGCTAATAGGACACTAAAATCTACAGATTTAATAGCTGCTACGTTCTGGTCTGCACCGCAATGAACACAGAACACTCTGCTGCATGCGGACTCACCATCGAGTCCGTGGACACACACCACGAGGTGTATGCCGTCATCAAACTCCTCGTCGTCCTCCTCGGGGGGGAAGTAGGGCAGATCTGATGCCAGGAGAGGAAGGTCGCTGTACAAGCTGGCCTGAAAGCTCAACTCTTTGAACAGCTCCTCTTTAGCTTTGTAGAAACTGGAGGACAGGAAAACGACGTTCGGACAAAACAGGAGAGATTATGTTCAGTATGTTAGGCCGTAAATCGAACAAGAACTTTCTTGAAATGTGCAAAGACAAGCAAATAATGTGCAGTCTTGGTTGCATATGCAGAGATAAAATGCTGATCTAAGATTATGCGAAAAAAGTTTCAAAGTGCATCTCTTAGAGGTGAATGAATCTACAGTTTTCACCCTTCGGACCAAAGTATAATGGAAAACCTGCCTTGCATTTTTGTATTTGATTCATTTTGGTTCACATTGCCCACCTCTGGGGCTTATACACAGAAGTCCCACAGACTTAACAAGTAGCTTCTCCAAGTTTTATTACCCTGTCATCCTGCCAGGTTACAGACATTAGCAGTGGAGTCAAAACAAATCCGATTTCAGTTCCTGTACTTTCAGCTAATCGTGATGGATTTGTCTGCACTCTTTGATGTGATTTAATACACCGGGGAGGCACTTCACCTCATCTCTTGACTTTCGCGCTTCAAATTTGCCCTCACTTCATTTTGTTATGCTAGGCTTTCCAAGCGTGAGAAACTGCCAGCTACTTGCTCCAGATGTCTCCAGCTGTCTCCACACACCCACAAAAACTTCTGTTTTGGCCTTGTTTCCTGTAGTCGGTGTGGATTATAATCTCACTCCTACAAAGTTTTCCTTGGAAGAGGACCTGCATTTTCTTTAACATTAGGTACAGACTCCCAGTTCAGAAAGGTATCAGTCTAAAAGGTTGTTTTAAAATGAAGTGTTAATATCTTTTTAATTAGTCAATGAAACAAAAGTCAAAAGTTGGACAGTTTAGGTGGCACTGAGATGCAACGTAAATAAACTACTCGTAACTTTAGCTCAAGTACCTCAAGTAAGTACCCAAATTGGTGTAAAATGACAAAAATGTTGACATTTGCAAGTAAGTTTAAGCTGTTCAAAGCACTGAAGCTGACTAGCTATTTTGCCATCTTGTCAGCTAACATCAGCACTTTTCCCCCCTGGCAGAAATGTAGCGTGTTCAGCAAGCTAATGCGCCGCAAGACATATGTCCATACTTGTAGATGAGGGGGAGAAATTAGCAAGGAAGCTAATGTGGGTTGTATTCTGTGGCTCTTTATGTGTTGTGTAGCAGGCTATTGTAAGGCTGTCAGTCAGTGTCATTGTCTGTCAGTGTAGCTAGAGATACAGCATAATGGTATTCTTATTGTTCATGACAGAAGGGAGACATATTTCTTTATTTTCAGTGGGCTACTGATGTTTTTAAGAGACCACAAGAGGACCTGTACGATGAGGCAGAAAATAACATGCTAAGTCATTTAAATTGGGTTTTAAAACTCGCTCGCTGCAAAAGTTTGTCCTCTGATGGGTTTCAAAACTCACTTCAGCATCCGTTCGTTCGTCTCGTCGTCCATGTTCAGGGGGTTGAGCGAAGACGAGGAGATGATGCCAAAGGAGCCCAGGGGTTGGTGGGTGATGGGTGAGGTAGCCTGACGAGCGGACATACCACTGATGGACGGAGAGTCTCTCAGAACGGAAGAAAACGGCAGGCAGGTCGGGGCGCAGGACACTGACATGTTCACCACCTCCACCATTTTCTTATTCACGAAGGCCAGCCCTGAGTTGGGGATCTTTGCGGACTTGGTCTGACACTCTAAAGGCTCTTTATCACCGGCTGACGTCCCATTTAGCTCAACAGATGACGTGATATCATTGACTATCAGCCCTGTAAGGTCACTCGGCCTCTGTGTGGTGGTCGCATTGTTTGGCAGGCCAATGCCGTGCTGAAGCCCTGGTGGCTCTAGAGGCGTTTGGGAGGGATCCAGACAATCCTGGTCCCCCGCAGTGAGCAGTTTGGTCTGATGGAAACTTTGGCACCCATCTCCAGTGTGAATTTCCTCCTCATCTGCTGCACTTTTATGCACACATGGTTTGTTTCCACAGCTGCAGGGCACTGCTTCCGTTTCAATGAGATGCACATCCTCCACTGAGGCGCTTACTCCACTGATGTGTGTTTGATGGTTCATATTTTCCCCCTGGGAACCAATAACATTGGTTTCCTTCACATGAGGGCTTTCTACAGACTCTTGTAAAAGCAAGACTTCAGACACACCACTTAACACTGACTTGGTTCTGTTTGTGTCTGACAGGTACTGTGAAGGGTTCGACTTTTCAGAGTCCTTGAGAGTATGGCCAAGATTTGTTGTTAAACTTGGATCTAATAGAGATGATTCTGATTGCTCTGAATCCAGGTTGCTCTTCAATGAAGAGCAGGTGATCTTAAATGAATCCTGGTGCTGCACTGAGCTCTTAGTGTCTGTTTCCTGGTTGAGCAGCACATGGTCCTCCTCGGTGTCTTCAGGGCTACTTATCTGCGGCGCAGAGACCGACTTGGTCAGTTTGCTGAGCTGCCTCTGCTGCTGGTCCTCCTCGTAGGGCAGGGAGCTAATAGAGGTGAGCGAGGCCTGTATGCCTGCACTCGGAAGGCTGCCGTTGCTCTCCATCTGCAGGCCCTCCAGAGAGCTGCGGTGGACCGGGTGGCGGCACACTATTTGCTGTGGGATCTCCCGCTCGCTGGAGAAGTCTAGAGGAGGTCGGCCTCGCAGCGCAGCCTCCAGAGGCCAGGCCACCGAGCTGGGCTCGCTCTCAATACCTGAGTCGGAAATAACTGAGGATGAGCGCTTCATGATCTTGGAGCCGACCAGACCTCCGCGGTGAGTCATCTCTTTTCTGAGGTCACCTGGAAAAGGAGGCATGACCGGATGCACATAGGCAGTGGGTAGGCTGATGAGAGGAACATCCTCACTCTCATCATCCATGGAGTGATTTAATGGCATGGCGATATCAGACTCTTCTTCGTTGTTTTCACTCTCTCTTGCACTGCTGTCGTTTGTGGCGTCACAAAGTTGGACGGGGGTTTCCGTTGCATGATGAGCAGGAGACTCAACACTGCTGTTATTGGAGTCAGTGAGCGGATTGGAGGAGATAACCACGACTGCTTCTCCTCTGCATGGATCGACATCACAAGGCTTAACTGCGATGTACCTCAGGCCTGAATTACAGTTCTCTTCGACCTGGCCTTGTTTTTCCTCCGGTTCCTTCGAGCTTACAGTCTCTGCTAGAGAAGGTCCAGCGCCGTCCTCAGGAGGAAGGAGGCTCTGGGTACTTCTGATCTCGGCGCTGGTCTTGCTCTGCTCTGCTATGAGTGAGACGTATGTGGGCAGGTCCATGCAGTCATCACTGTCCAAGGGATCCTGGGATATTGCTGGTGATCTGGCTTCCTGGCCACGTTCAAAAATCCCATTGGCAGACGTGATGGCAGGATCGGAGTTGGTCTGCCCGTCCGTTGTTGGCACATGTGATACCCACTCTGGAAAGACAAGGACATTACAGTTGTGGAGTGAACCCTTTGTCTTGAAAAGCAAACAGTGGTGATTAAAAAAAACTGTATTACCTGTTTGAGGAGACTCCACATATCTGTCCTCAAAGATGATGGGCAGGCTGTTCCAGTCTCCATCGATGTCCAGGCACTCAACAGGTAAAGGAGGCATCTTGGTCAGGTAGTCTGAGCTCCGCACTTCTGCAGCTATCTGGCCATGTCTGTTGATTCTGGACCAGCAGAATAATGTCAGAAACAATACACTTCTCCCCATTCGTAGAACTAATTCTTAATTTTCTGAAGAAATTGGTCACTTACAATTCCTCTTGAAAAGTCAGAGATATCTCTTTGGGGTGTTCGGTGAAGAAGTACGCCTCGGAGAACCTCCTGACCTAGTGTTCCCAGACAGAGACAAAACAAAATTTTCACCTTGGTGGAGCCTCAGTCTCATCTAAACATCAGGCATCATCAAAACAGTCAGTCGTGCTGCATCAAACATTCAAGGTCTGCTCACAAAAAAAAAAAAAAGATTCAAACAAGTTCTTTCAGTCAGCGACAACAAGCAAAATCCAAAGGATTCTTTCTTTTCTCCAGCTCCAATTAGGAATGCATCATCCTTGAAAGTCAGCCACCGTGACAGGCAAATCACCAGGAACACTATTTCTGGTGTATTTTCACCCCACAATAATTACAGAATAAGTGTTAATTGAAATCCAAACTCCACTGGTGGGTGGAGGCATGACAGTATCCCCTCGGGGTAATCTAATACCAAAGCAAACATGTTCATTATTTTCAGACAACTGAGACGAAACAGTGCCACACAAGAGAGCCTTGAGAGCTACTCCACTGTGAAGTACATATTCATATTAAACAGCCCAGTGATTAAATAGAAATTGCATTGGAAATTATATTAGCTTGCTCAGCTGGGTTTAAGCTTCTGGGGTCTGCGCCTTCTTATCATTTCCTTAATTTCCTTAGTGGCGCTCACTGATTGTTCGGCCATTTTGACCAAACAATTCATATGATACCTTTTCCTGGTCAAACAATAGAGATTTCCTGCTCATCACAACTGGTTCACATGCTTTTTTTCACTCATGCCCAGAGAGATCATTGCAATGTGGTGCGAGTGAATTTTATTACATAGCTTATAAAACCTTTAAGAAAATTGGTCACAGTGCCTCAAGGAGCTGCTTACAGAGCAAAAATGTCAACGGTTATGAAACCATTTTGATTGTTCTGTAGTATTTTTGTATTTTTGTGTGGGTGCTAAGGAAGCAAATGGCTACATTTAAAAATATCAGCACAAATCGTCATCATTGCACTCCAATATGGAGACTGATCTGGACCGTGGCTCAAACGCGTCGACGTTTGATCGTTGCGTAACCGCGGATCTGACGGAGCGTGCGCTCTCACCCTGAGCGTGTGGTGCTCCTGGGCCAGGTAGGAGAGGATGTGGGGGTTGAGCACAGCGGCCTCCAGGAAGCGACTCCACAGAGCGGCCAGCTGGGAGCAGAGCTGGCTCACGTCCCTGCTGATCTGCTCCGCCACCTTCTCGTGGCCTTCCTGCAGCTGATGGCAGCAGAGAGGGGTCAGGGAAAAAAAAACAATGACAGACTGAATACATTCTACTGTAGGATCTTTGGTTTTTACTGCTAACATATTTATATGTACCGACAGTGTTAATGTCTGCAGTCTTCCTTGACTTGCATGGCTTTGCATCATCGTGTTGATCTCATCAATCAACCGACCCATGCTGTTCTCTGTGTGAAAAGCTGGTACGAACAGCTGGTCTATCACCAGTCCACACACACATTTCACAGCATGTTTCAGGGACTTGTTTTTAACAATTGAAAGCAAATCATTATTTATCATCTCATTGATGACTTGAGTTTCGTAGTGACCAAACAGAGTTAGGTAATCACACCCATCCCCCTAATGGAGCAGCAGCATTGCCCCACAGTAGTGTAAAAAATAAACATTTCTTTTCTTAGCAATGTTTTTTTTTTTTAATCCAGTGTTTAATAGTTTTTCAGCTGCAAATATCCAGAATAAATGGTTTTGTACGAATACACTGCACAGCAGGTAGGTTGTAAAGATAATGTTTCTGTACCATAACAATAAAGTTAGAATCATAATCAGAGCAAACATACCTGTAACTCTATTGTGAGCTGATTTAGGGTTTCTTCTACAGGCAGCACCTCTGTGGGAAGAAAAGTTGTTTTATTTCTTATAT